>JABFPB010000227.1:0-47431 GCA_022817645.1 Ceratoteleas bidentatus
TTTTTATTTCAATAACCGTAAGTGCAAAAAAATTGTTAAACGGTGCAACTTACGCGCATTTTTATGCTTTATAATGGACATATGTTTTAAATATAATTTTTCACATTGCATTTTTCAATAGAAACTTGAACGCAGCCGCTTGGCCGGCCGAGCGCATGTCCCCTTATTCGATCCGGGCCTTCAATTTAAAATTTAATTTGATAATAATACTGTAAATTTAATTTGAGATTCAATTTAATTGGTTAAACAATTGAACAACTGAATAAGTTTGTGATGTGGTTGGACTGATTTTGACAACTTATTTTCCGAAACAACCTCCAAACCTAATAAAAGCAAACAAAAAAACCAAATAAAAAAAACAAACCTAAAAAACCAATTTATTCAAATATTTGGTGGAAGTAAATACAAAAATAAAACGGGGGAAAACTGGCCCCAAACGTATATTGGAAATATATTTCTGATGTATGTTTCTCTTTACCTGGGTAATGCAACATATCTCTGATTTATAATAAAATCGTTAATTCTGTCGGATAAAATGTAAAAACAACTTTATTTTAAAACACAGGCTTTAGAATGAAATGTGATATTTCTGAGACTAAATCAGAATTAAACAATAGAACACGGAACATAAGTGGATTTGGTGGAAGGGAACCGAAAAAGTGTGTCGGCCCAGGCGTCGAGTACACCAGACGCAGATGCCTAATGAAAGGCGTGATTTAATTACAGCTCGTGAAAGACCACGAAAATTAAGTCGTCAACTCGCCGCTTGACCTTATAACCAAGCCGCCCCAGGCGGACGTCGTTATCCGTCGAGTGACGATTCGGCAGCGGCGCGGACATTTGCGCGCGCGTTTCGAATCAAAGGGAATGCTACGATGCTGCAAATAATATGCCTGCGAAAGAGCTTTCGTCATCAAACGAGTTACGGCTCAACGATTTCAACTTACATTTGAGTTTGATTCAATCACTTTACGCAGCGACGGATATTTAAAAAAAAAATTCTTTTGATGGAATCGTGTTAATCATGTCCAAAAGTTTACATTTTTTTCTTATCATTCCTTATCAAGACGAAAGAGTGAAGTTTAATTTTGGCTTCGAAAATTGCTAGTATTTTATTTTCTAAATTTTGAACTGATAATTAAGAAGCTGAATTTTGTATTACAAAAATCAAAATTAACTACAAGACATGTCAATATTCAAGGGGTTCCGCCATCCTGGAAATTGAGAAAAATGCACCAACTTCATCATTTTTTTTATGTTACTGAAACCAGGTGTATACTAGAAGTACTTATGTTGAGTACTTACGGTACATTTTCGCCTTTGTGAATACCATATGATAGATGGCAGCATCCTATCACTGCTTCGCGAGAAGGGCTCCATGGCACAATGTAACCGTCGCAAATATCAACCTAGAACAAAATAGATTGATTTTTCGTAATCTTATCTTAATAAGAAAATCTGCAGAAGTATGTGCGGAATAAGAAAAATATGGAATTTTAGGTAAAAGGGACACTATTTTTGAAAAATCTCCTTTTTCACCTAAAATTTATTGCTAGAAATGTTTACCAAAATCGCAATTCTGAATCATCAAAAAGTTCATACGTACTTCTGTAGATAATTAAGGTAAGCAATCGTGAAAATTTCGCACAAATTCATTTAAATTTAAGAATTTACGAATTTTAAGGTGTTTCATGTATAACAAAATGTTATTTCAAGAAAAACGCGGTTAAAGTTTGAGATACTGATTTCTTTTTTTTTTTTTGACAAAGTTAACATATCTTAACTTTTACAAAATTATCCCGGGATCATAGAGCATGCCTTCCTCGTTAAAATTCTCCTCATCTTCTGCTTTTCTCTTAGATTTGAGTGAGAGACGAGTCAGTGTAATACCTTCAGTCACGCAATGTAACATTTTGCACTTTTGCTTATAACTTTAAAAATATGAATTTTTCTATAAAGGACTAATTGTCCCTTATTCTTAACATTTCAGAGTACATTTTTATTTAAAAAATCATTTTTTTATGTCTGGATGATTAAATAAGACATATTTCCAAAATTATATGAACTAGCAACAAATGTAAAAAAAATGTCTGCCTTCAATTTTCTATGCAATTAATCGGAAGTGTTATATCTATTCATTGAAAATCGTTGAAAAACATTCAAAATAATACTATGAATTTGTGCAGTTTTTTATTGCATGCATTTTTAATTAATGTTAAAATAAACATTAATTCTATGAAGTAATAATACCCAAAATATTCGATGTGTCAAAGTTAGAGCAAAACATCTAACTAATACACCTACCGCTCCTATTTCATCAGAACTTCAGCACGAAATATCCCCGATACCACCTTTTTCAATTTAGCAAACATTTGTGGAATCAAAACGACCAACGTGAACCATATTTAACACGAATCGTATCAGCTTCCGCCGAGGGAACCACCTATTTTTCGAAACAAACATTGGAAGAAGAGAGCAGCGAAAAATCAAAAAGATTATGCAAATAGTTCGCGGTCAAAGCCGATCCGGCAACGCGAGATAGCCGATAGTTTTGCATACAAATCGCGTATGTTTGGCGAAGCGGCGAGGGGATTTCCGGAACAACAAAACGGTCGCGAAAAATGGACAGGGCGAATATCAGTCCGTGGCCTTAATGCTGTATAATTTGTCGCCTCCGTGAAATACGGTCGACGCAGAAGCAGTCACAGAAACCCGTAGCATTAATGACCAGGAATTAGCTGCTCGAGTGGCAAGACTGACTGCGGCTGTCAATTTTGGAATGAGGCTTAGTTTAGCTATATACTGGGAAAAAATTAGAATAAAAATTACCATATTGTATTATACCATTGCGATTTCACTAAATTGTACAGATTTTACTAAATATTTACTAAATAAATGTAATTTTTATTCTAACAATACTTCTCCATTATAAAATCCGAGCTAAACTCAGGAAAAGATGTTTCTGCGGAAAAAGTGGACCTGAGATAAAACGAGATACGTTTTTTTATTTCGTTACAAGTACAGGAACGTCCTGCAAGCATAAAACAATTCATCAAGCGAGTGGCACTTTTTCTCGACGAAGTCAAGACGAACCGACGAGGTATAAATAAGAGTCCAGGATGGCGGAAAAAAACGAAAGACACGGGAGACGCGCGAGAGAATGAGTGAGAGTGAGGGGAAGAGATGGCAGGGGAGGGGCAAATGGACACGAACATCGCGGCACACATCCATTGACACGTGAGTAATATTGTACACGGGTCGACGTTTCATCGGTCCTTGGGAAACGAGGCCAAATCGTCGTTATCCACGAATCCATCGTCATTTTCAATGACCTCGATGGCAGCCGGTCGGGGGAACCAGCCGCGGACGCGCTCCTCATCGCTGCTTTTGTTGTCCTTCTGACCAAACAGCCACCACCTGCAACAAATATTTCTTGCAGTTAAAGCGATCGGGCAAAACACTCTGCCAATCTCTCAGATTATCATACACATTTTAAGTAATTTACTATATTTCAATTTGGAGTGTTAATTTTTAATGCTGGAAAATATAGGCATTTTCGAGACTCAAAGTGGCTTAAGTATTTTTATTATTTACAAATACGTTTGTAATTATAATATCATGGTAATTTAAAATATAGCTTGTTTCATTATTTATTATTGCATTATTTATTACCGGAGTTGATATAAAGACATCATTAAGATTGTATTTCAGATAAATGAGTAAGCACAGTGGAAGTTATTGACTTTGTCTGATAATAATTACTATAATTAGGAGAATTATTATTAGATGTTTGCAAAAAATGGATGCGATCTTCAGGAAGTTGTATTACTACTTCATTGACAAATTCTCTAATTATAGTATATAAAATGTTCAGATATTCTAAATTATCACTTCAATTATTTACTTTATTGGTGAGATTATTACATTTAAACTGAATACAGTTTTCTTTTTGTGTTACTTCATCGAATTTCTTTAATTTATATAATTCCACCCAATAGCGCTGTTTATTCTTCACATGTTAGTTTAACAATTTAAACAATATAAATATAATTCGTTAAAAAACAAAGATTCAGAATTCTCAAAAACGACATAATTCACGAATCACGTATCGATATCAGAAAAAATGTTCCAGTTTTAGTTCACACATATTTTTGCAAACTTTCGTCCCATACTTTGTTTTTTTATAACATGGAATGAACATGTTTAAGAAATTAAAGTATTACCGACGCCATCTGGTGACCAGAACCACATCACCCACATTCAGTTTGATCCGAGTCTCATCAGTATATGGCAGAGAGCAGCAAACTCGGAACCCATAGGAAATGGGGAACCAGGACCCAGTGACCTTTGACACGACTCGGTATCTGCGTGTCCTGCGGCGTTTTTCTAGTTTCTGGGCCAACTGCTCCCTCTATAACAGCAAATGTAAAATATGTAACTAAATCTAATCTTCAAATTTATTATTTTTATTTAAACATGAACGGAATCTTTGCTTCATGAAAAACAAATTTCAACTATCTACTACTATTAAATTCGTGGAATTTATTTATTTAATTAATTAATTAAATTTATTTAAAAATCATACTTCCAAAAGTTAAAAAAAAGCTGTATAAAAAAACAATTATCAAATATTTATAAAGTACCATAATCTCCCACAAAAATCAATAGATTGACACAGATTTTAAGATAAAACATTTTAACGACAAACTAAAAAGACACTAACTCCATAACTTTAGCATAGATAAATCACCTTAACAACAAAACCGGTACAACTACGCTGAAGCTTTTATCAAGAAATTCGTTCTAAGGTGCTTCGATATTAGTTTCTAATGTTGCTGACATCCTTTTCAAATTACTACTGACGTTCAGTGACAACGTTTCTGCATAAACCCAACTGTCATTTCAAATATGGTGCAAGTGCACTATGGTACAAACAGACATAAAATCAACGTCATACTATCAACGTCATAAATATGCGGGACCTTTTCCTCCATGAATATCTTTCGATCGAATATCTAACTGTACAAAATCCGTAGCAATAAACAAACTGACAAATCTATTCGCATAAAAGCCGCAATCCGGTATCAATCAATTAATCGCACAAGCATCTCCACCGTGATTCGCGGTATTGAAGAGCGTGTCGTAAAACAACAATCAGACGGCATAATTATCACAGGGTATAAAACGACGTTCCCAGCGAAACAGCCTCGCAAACTTTTTACGTAACTTGTGCCGGGTTTTACATGCGCGGGGAAATTACGTAAATCCAATGGCTGCCCAAAACATGAAAAATCGGTACAATACGGTTGAGATTTTTTTAAGTGTATTTCTATTACATACTGGGAATTCGCATTTGATACGATATTGTAAATCTCTTTCCTAAAAATTTGTATTTTTTACAAAATAAAAATTTCAATTGCATTTAATTTTTTTCAATAAAAAAGATTACATTTAACTATTCAATTTAAAATAACATTATTCTTGACGAAAAATAAGAATTGTTTAAAAGTTAATTTTACAGTGAAACCCAGACAATATTAACTTTAATGTTCTATAGGTTTCACTGGTTTTCGTTTGCTGGTTTCGAATTGAAAAGCAATAATTTATGTGTTAATCGAATTTTTTAGATTCGGGATTCACGAGCAGGAATGCTGAATCGTGTTGAATCTTGTTCTATCTGAATCTATCGAGTTTCATTTACTAGGCATTGTTTCATGCAATCTGCATGTAAATGAATGAAAAGTTGTTGGCGACTTATGGCCGCGCGTACCGTCAAAGTGTATTGATCACAGCCCTCGATTACTGGCCACGTAATGCCATCTCCTGGTGGCGTACAATGCCACGAGAGAACTTGTTTAATATTGAAAAGAACGCCGTGGGAATATGGATGCACGAATTTCTCAGTCGTCCCACTTTTCCGGTACTGCGCCTTCTCCAAGATCCAGTCTTCGATTGCCGTCCTATTTCGCACTATTGCAGACATCTGTGGAATAAAGTCTTGTTCATTAGAACCAGCATTCCTTTAATTACAACTTAAACGTCGCAGACAATCCCTGCAGCCGACAATTAATACAACCCAATAAAATTCTATTCATATCAAATTGTCTTTAAACTCAATTTCACATTTAAATTGTTCGAACTGGAATTAGCTCAAATTGGAATATTCCAATTTGGACGCCTTTGCCAAATTGAAATTGGAATTCATTGGGAATTTAGGATTTTAAAGATTAAGAAATTGATTGGAACTTGGAACTTTAAATCTGATGGCTTGGCAATTTAAACGGTGCGGAAAACCAATTTAAACTGATTCAAACCACCTAATACCTGACTGGATTCAATTAGTTATCAGCTGTTGGAATAGTCATTCCTCAGTGATTTTTGGTAAAAGTGTACCAAAAACATCTAAGAATCAAAAATAAATATCAAAGGTACTTCAGACACTTTCTAACAAATTCAAACATATTCAATCTTAAAAATCTTAAAAACGCATAAAAACATTATAGTTCAGTCTCTTTATCTATTATCTATCAATGCGTTTCTATGCAGTTTTTCTACAAACAGTGTTAAATATGCAGTTTAAATATATCTAGTAGAATTTAGTAGCAGGGTCTTAACACTCCAATGATGTATTATTTCAGTTAAACCAATCAAATACAATTTTTCTAAAATTGTTCTTGTTGTTATTGTTAGTCACCTGAAAATAAAGTAGCATTCCCACAGCTAAAACGACACCAATGGACAGTCCAATGGCAAAGACGACACACACCAGAGTGATAAGGGAGGGGGGTGGAAAATGCGACGGTTGGGGTGATAAGACGCACATCAGCCATGATATGAGAGTAATAGTAGAGACGATACAACCACCGACGGCACTGGCGAGAAAAGCAGTGAAGTAACCATGGTTGAAGTGGCCCACACAATTATTGATCCAGGGACAATGGTGGTCCATCTTCAGAACACAGCGAGAACCTAATTAAGACATTCACTCTGCATGAATAACTTATCGCAGTCTGCCATTGTTATATTCAAGTTACATCGATCTAAGGAGGTTCCTTAGATATACGAAATAAATTCCAATGACTTCAAATTTGGCATGCATTGAGAAAATATGACCAGGAATAATGGCACAAAATTTGGTTGACTTTACAACACTGTTTTCGAGAAAATAATTTTTGAAGTTACTGATTTTTCTCGGTTTTTTCTAAGTAATTGTTTAAAATTGTTTAAAACGTTTATTATTGGAACACAGATATAATAATGAATAATTGACGCTTTTTGTTAATTATTATGCGACTCACATTTCCGGCAGTGATGAGATCGCGGAGCTTTGTACCCTTGACATATTGAGCAGTATTGCAAAAACTGGCAGTCTGACTTTTTTTCCTGAAAAAGGTCTGCATTAACATAATTATGTCGACGAAGAATATTAAGTAGAAAATATAAATCAGAAGAATATTAATATAATTTGAAAATATCTGATCATGAATATTTTGTATAAATATGTTTTTCATATGTGCAGCAAAAACATTATAAGCTATCCATAGACAATGTTTTTGTTAGTGATATACAATAATAACAAAAATAATTACTGGTTGCCATTTCAGTGGCAAATAGCCAGGTCCTTCAAAAAGAGCATTCATAAAGTGGTAGAGAGTTGACAAACTCAGCATAAAAAACAGGGCAGAATTAACCTTCCCAAAAGTACTTTTTTGCGGTGGCCACCATTGACTGCTGCAGTGTATTGTCATCAAAGTGATGATCTTTATAATACCTGGTGAAAAAAACAGTTATTTCTTTCATAACTTTAATATATTAGAAACATTTACTCATCAATTTGGTAAGGAAATGTATGCATATGTCTGCCACGTAAAATATTGTATCATAAAATGCACGGATAAATCATCTAGCAATTAACTTTTAATTATTAGAAGCTTGCGTTTTCAATGTCAAACATCACTTCCTACAATTTTGCATTGGTGATGTCGAGAAACTTCAAGGATATCGCTTTCATTTTATAAACAGAAGAATGAATGAGATTAATGTGATATTTAACACATATACATTTTGATATAATAATTATTTACAATATAATTAGTAATATCTTTTAGAAAAATCTTATTTATACAAAAAATTAAATTTGGATTACTGAGGACTTGATTCATCATACCTAAAGCAGTCAAAGGTCCCCAATGGAATATTCGTCTGAATGGGCTTGCAGCACACATTTTCGAATAATCATTTATGACTGTTACTGTCTAAAACAATCCTCCGTATAAAATCTCCTTAATCTCGGAATGTCTATCCTGAAAACAAATAAAATTGTCAAACACCAAATCCCAATCCACAAATCAGTCAAATTAACAAAAAATCCCATTCACCTCAATTCAAAATTTGATCTAACAAACCTCTTCTCAATTTTCTTCGCAGAAAATCGCGAATTCGCCTTTTTTACTAAATTCTTTTTTACAAATCTAACGAAACAAACTCACAAACTCAACAATCACAAATAAACATTCGCCACCCGAAAAAAACCCTAAACCGAGTACTTTTTAATTCCCCCTCCCCCATTTCCCCCACCTTTCGGTCATTCACTGCTCAAAACGAAAATACAAACACGCAACAATCAACGACACCCAATCGTTCATTTTGGCACAAACCAAAACAACCTAACCTTAATTCCAGGGCTGGTTTTGCTGAAACGCGACTTGCACAGGAACCTGCGGCTCATGACGTGAAATTCGCCGATTCCGTGAATTGATCCGGTGTGTCAGATCGTTCAAGAGCCGGCGCGGGCAATAACGTATCCCATCTTATCGGGCGTGAATCTGTGTTTTTCGTTGCATTAAAATTCAAAACATTAGGGCCGGTTCGCAACGTGCGGTATAAACGTCGCGTGTCATTGGTCGATGCAGATTGGATCAAAACAAACAACACATGCGTATTTGCGGTCGATCGAGAATCCGCTTTGACGTGACATTTCGTCTAGGAAGAAAGTCAATCAATTGTTTCGGACAGCCGAGAAAGCGATTGCCCTGACGAAAAAGGGCGAAACGTCGAGGTCGTTGTGGATTCCACGAAAGTGTGGAAATTGAGCAGTTTGATGTCTGGAGTTTGATACGTTGACAGTTGGCATTATGGATGAAGAAACGCTGAACAGGTGAGAGTTTGTTGATTATCGAATGACTGTTTTGAGTTATTGGATAATTTCTTTTTTGTGTATAATAAAGCAGGATTGAAGGATTTTAAACATAACCTCAATCTGCTGGCTGAGATCCATAATGCATTGACTGACTCTAAAATGACAAGTTTAGATGACATCGGTATGCAAATCTGATGTGTTACCTAAGGAAATTGTGACAGTAAATTTAGATTAAAAGTACTTTGAAAATGTCTCTAAAAATCAATTGAAATTATCTAGAAGATACTTAAAAATCATTCTTTAGGAAAAAGAGAAATATATTCCCAATATATTGCTATAATTAGAAATATATTCCAAATATACTGTAAAAATTGGGAATGCATAGGGAATATATGAAAATAAAAAAATACTATAAACTGGTTTATAAATAATGTAATATTCATATTATATTCCTGATTATTTATAAACCAGAATCAAATTATTTGGAAAAAAATATGTAAGTGAAAAATTTTAATTAGGATTGATTGAACTAAAAAAATGTATTAAGTTTTGTTTAAGAATCAATAAGACAAAAATAATTTTTTAGGTTAGCAGCTGAGGCTTTGCTGGAAGAAGCTAAACTCGGTGCCAAAAGAGCAGAAGTGATGGGACCAAGTGGTTGGATTAAACCTAAGGAGACTATTAATAAACGATTTCTCCACTCAACATTGAGAAATACCATTCTGGCTAACAAAAATCGGCCATCGAAGAAAAAGGAGGACATCGAAGACAATTATAAAAAGAAAGAGAGGCCGAGGAAGAGTTAGAGTGTAATCACTGCCAATGTACCTTATTTGAGTGCAATTTCCCTATTTAATTGAAAAGTGTACCATTGTATGCCTTGCGGTCCAATTTGTATTGTGTTAAGTTATAACTGATGTATTGCGATTAACTTTGTTTTATTTATAATTGCTATGAGTGTTTAATGAGATGTTCGTAGACTTTGAAAATGTAAATAGCAATGAAAAAAATTGTAATAATAAAATTAGTTATGGATAATTTTTTTTAACAAAACCGATTATACCCTCACATTTACGAAATTAAGTCTTATTATTAATTATTAGTTTGTAACTCAAACAGAAACTTGTTTCTTACATAAAAGAAACAAATTTCTGTTTCAGAAAAAGTATTCTGATTTGTTCTCAAAGTCTTGCAAATTCAAAAATGTCTTATTGCTGGAACAATGTCCAATTTTTCCAAAGTCCCAGGTTGATTAAAAAGCAGTACAGCATTTCTGTTTAAAAATCATTATTTATTCAACAAATATCAATAATCAAATACATTTTAACAAATGTTAATTCGCGTAACTTTCAGGGGTTGCATTGAAACAATGCGAATGAACGTAATCCGCGGTTCATCGTACTAAGATCTGAACCCAGTACAAAAGTAGCTTACAAAACGATGTTTGTTACAAAAAGTGCGCGAAACAATGTCGAGTTACCAATAATTCAATAGGGAAGTTTCGCGGAGCCAGTCAAATTTCATCAAGCTCTCAAATTTCATCAAGCTGCACCGCGTCGGAAAAAACTAAACCGAGTCATGCGACCAAGTATCGACCTCCCTACGTCCAATGTACAATCGCGTCTACGCAAAAATATTCGTCTCTCGTAACCGCGTCCCATCCAGTTGCGTGTGAACAATTCTCCGTTTGATTATACCGTTCCTCCGAAGCACTACGTTATCCAGGATTAAACCGCTAAAAATGGGGCACCGCTTAACAAACGTACCGAGATACGCAGTGACATAAACTCCCACATATAAAATAAATCGTATCGTTAAAACATTTTGCATTGATAGGTTGCACGTACTAGCATTATGGCATTGCTCAGCATCTCCCGTCAAACAACATCCCCGTCACACATTGCGGCGAAAGAAAAAGTACACAAAAGGACATGCCCCTAGGACCGATGTATACAAATGTACCGAGTTTGTCGACAAAATGGCAGCCCATTTCGAATTGACTTGCACCTCCATCCGACAGTCTTTGGACTCTTATTGTTTCTCGTTGTGCTTCTCACATGATTCGACCAATCACGTCTTTTCATCGTCTCATCCAGTGAGGCATTTTGCAGAGACACTAAACAGTATTGGAACACATTTAAAATATCTCCAAAATATCTTCAAATTTTGAAAACATTTTGTTTTAAACTTCATACAAGTTGTTCGATGATTCAATACTGTTTTTTGTCTCTGAAAATGTCAAAGGTCGAGTAATCGTGAGTATTCGTCCAACGCTCTCGAGACAAATCCACCTGCTTTGACCAAAGTTAAAAGGGGAAGGAAAATGGGCTCGTCGAGGTGCGCGACCTGCGATCTCGATGATATGTTGTCGACGTGGAACTAAAACTACGTATTCAGGCACTTCAGCATCCTTCGAACTGGACGACGCCTGGAAATCGTGGTCTCGTCGTCGGCTCGCTCGGGTCGAGTTTGTGGCGCGAGGTCCCACCCGCGGCACTCTGAACGACGCACCTAGGCGAGTCACGTGACTTGATGATGGTCCCGTGGCCTCGCGATCCCTCGCGCGATTCCGCTCGTTAGCTGTTCCTGCTCGAAGGCTGAAACTACGGGCGCGCGATTCGTTACTTGGCGCCGTTCATCTGTTGGAGTTTCTTGCGCTCCTCGAAGAGCGACTTCATGTCCTGCAGAGCCTGGTTCAGTTGTTTCGCGAATTTCCGGGAGTCCTGCAATTAAATTATTCGGATTTATTGTAGCAGTACATCAATTTTCTGTGGTGATTTAAAGAATCAGCTGATTCTTTACAAGAAAACAAAAAAATGAATCTAAATTTAATTTATGAAAACTGTACACGTTAAGGAAAATATAAACTATTGTTAATGAAATGTTTAGACAAAAACCTATGCAAAAATCTTGAAATTCATAAATTCACTTTTATGTTTGGACATTTCATTACTCGTGTTTCGATTCACATTATTACATTTTCTCTTCTTATACAGTTGTATATTTTCCATAATATTAAATAGGAAAAAAAATATGTGTCTTTTGTGCAAGAGATGAATTTTCATTCCTTATTTTTTATCCTTAAAACTATTAAAATTATCAAGAGCATTACCGTTTGGGGAGAGCTGTATTTACTAGAAATGTGGAAGAATATAAGGTCTTCTCCGGCGATGATGTAAGAAACGCCGTAACCGTCGTCGGCGACTGGACCGAAGCCACCTCCTGCAGAAATGCAGTTCGGGTGTTTCCGCAAGTCCAGCCAGGAAGTTTGTCCATGAGGAGTTTGCGAGGTGGACAGTTTCCAGGGCTCGCTAAGAACCTCCTAAAATGATATCAAGTTACGAGTGTTAGTTACATCAATTTAATTAACTTGTGAAAAAAAATTTTGTTGAAAAAGTGGATTTTATTTTCCTAATAAAATAAAATTAAACCAGCACAAATTCGAACAAGATTATTTTGCCAACTTCAAAACGATGAAAATACCTTCAAAAAGGGAGAATCAATTTCCAGGTATTTGGATATCACATACAGACAAAACAGGTGTCTGTCGATTCCCTTGCCACACATAGCATCTTGGTACCCCCTTTGATGCCTTAACGCAGCAGCATGCAACAGTCTATATCTATCTTCGACCTGAAAAGTATACCATCTAATTTTAAAACAAACTTACACGAGGAAAAAAGATCTAAACGAAAATCGAAATTAAAAAAAATTAATCGAACATAAAAAAAGAATAAATTGAAGACAAATTATCTTCTTCCTCAATAAATTGGATAGTATTATTAAAAAGCCAAAAGTTACATCTTAACCAAAATATTGATGTATCATTGAAAACTGTATTTTTCGCTAATTTCATAAAATCAATTCATCCTAGCTTTATAATGAATGAATGTAATTTTATTAAATTCTCCGTATTTTTAATTAACTGTAAACCACCAGCCAGTAGATTTCTATCTACAGCTCATTTGCACGCAAAACAATGCCTCTAATTGCAAAATGCTTCGGGGAATGTGCAATCGCTGCTATGCAAGCAAACAGCGCTTACACAATCTCCAGACATATTCCAATGACTTCTGTAGAAGCATACTAATGAGTCAATCAATCCTCTCGGATTACCGAAGAATTTTTGTCCTCCATGGCTTTGACCCAGGCAGCGGATTCGATGGTGCAGGGTCGGACAGTTTCCGTTCTGCCTTCCCGGAACAGCCGGGTCATCGACGCTTCATACGTCAGGCTGAAATGTCCGGCGTCGCGGTAGTACGCCAACTGGAGCGCCATCTGGATGAACGCGTCTGGCGAAATGGAGCATTTCTTCATGAGACCTTTGCCGTAGGCGTCGTGCACGAAGATCATCAGGTCTACATCTTTCAGCAATTTCTCGACAACCTGAAATTTGTTCATTATTTAAAGTGGATATGTTTACTGAATATATAACTAATTTAACATTTTTGATGCACTTTCAATTGCAAGTAAATTGATAAAATAATGAAGTGGATAAATAATATGAAACCGTTGTAGAAATTAAATCTCTGAAAATGCTCTGAAAATCTTTTAATACCACTGAAAATCTCTGAAAAACTCTGAAAGATTCTGAAAATCTCTGACAGTTTCAATTTTTTCAGAGAATTATATGTATGAAATATGAAATAAAAATATTTACCGCATAAGATTTGCCAATCGCATCAATGCATTTCTCATCCATCTCCCATTGAAGGCGAGAAGGCATTGGTGGGACGAATTCTGGTTCTCCCATAGTGTGGCCATCTTTATTATATCTGAAAACACGGTACAACCTGCATCACAACATATTTCATCGCCTCAAAACATTGCAGTTAATTAATTCATTGTATCCCTTGTACTGGTCATTTTCGATACAATAAAATCGCACAAGATACGGAATGAAAACCCGCGCCAAAACGCAACTCAAGCTTTACGAAGCACAAAACTAGACAAAACTGCATTTTCAGACTTGACAAAGACAATACAATGAAGCATACAAAAAGACGGACACATTTACAGCAAAGACCTCGCCATACTTACCAACAAAATCAATTATCAATGCTATAATAATCTGATAACATAACATTAATGAACTTAATTTGTGCATCTGTGTTTTTTCTTGGTGCGCTTTTGTCGAACGGAATTCCATCCTACTTTACTACATGACAAGTAATTGAACAACATTTTCAAATACAGAAAGTAAATGTATCAATTATCTCGTCGAAGCATGCATTTCTTACATAAAATAAAACAACATTAAATCAAAAAGTGCAAATAATGACGAAGTGCAACAGTTTAACTCATATTACAACATATTACAACTACTCATGCAGAATCTGCGTATTCATGCGTCGCAACTGAAATGATACATCTCCTTTCTTCATCATCATCAACTTCCCAAATGTTGTATACATCAAGAAACATCAAGAAAAAAGATGAAACGTTATTGCTACATCATACTATACATTAGCGATATAATTAAATTATCATTATTATTATTATTATTATTGTTATTAGTTTACTCAATCTTGTTAGTAACTTCTCTCACAGTTAAAACTCGTTACTTTTTAGTGATTTCAAGTGCTCCAGTGAGATTGGTGGATCATTACTTGAATAACAAATCAGACATTAATAAAAGTGACAGAAAGAAAGAGGACTGAAAATTAGTTGCAAGCTGAAAGAAAATATTAACCAAATGAAATAAGTGGTCTTGTGACAAGTTTGGTTGAACGGTGAAGTTACCACATCATCGTCTATCTGGGTAACTGGTTATGGGAGCGCAACTTGACTGAACTCGGGAATCCTATTGGACAGGTCGGGTTTCGCTGGAATTTTCGGATGGTTCGGATGATCGTGACGAATGATGGTGGTAAAATGCAAAACAAGTAGTGTAAAATAGCATTTACCCAACAGACGTGTCAATACCGATAATGTATTCCCATAGACATCCCATCACAGGTGCATCGGCCCTATGAATTACAATATAAACATGTCATGTCATTAACGAACGCATTTGCTTTTTTAACTTCATAAATTGTATCTCGCTGCTTCCAACAGGCACAATTTTGGTTCCTTTGCGATTTCTGACCGTTCGAATTTCGTCACCAATTGTACACAGAACAAAGGACAGTGATGCATAGACGAGTTAAAGAGATGCGACGCAAAACGTACAGGGGGTGTTACAAAGTTGGGTTTCCGTCAGGCAGGTAATCGTACATCATGCGTTCGCTTTGGACCCCAAAGAGGTAACAATGTATATACAAGCTGTACAGAGAGTGCACCAATAAATAGCGAAAGAACAGGAAGCGATTGAAATGTAGATTAACAGTATAGAGAAATCTTAATAGAGTAATAAGGTATCGTGGTTCAAGAACTAATTCTTACTCAGTGAAGTTGACTTCCTCATAAAGTACGTACTCCCATAGGTGCGACATGATTGCAGCATCTGCCCTGCTCATTACTTATAATTATATGTGGAATCTTGGAACCGAAACGACGAATCTTTGACTTAAATCGTCGACTCGGGTTCAGCGATTGAATGGTGTTAGAATTGAGGTAGTACTATGATTGTTTTTAAGACTCGAATGGTTAAAGAGCACCCTGCAAAAAGTATTGAGTAGAAATGAATAGAAAAAGAATTGGGAAGATTAAATTGGATTCCAAAATGGCAAGATTTGGGTGTGAACATTTCAAGGACTGTAAAATTACTTAAAATTGCTGCTGAATTCTTTAAAAAGAATTGAAACACGACACAACCCTAATTTTCGATGTTAATAATTTTAATCAAAGTGCAAAAATTACTTTCTGCTGGATGAAAACGTAAAGTTTCAGAGTTATTAATAACAATATCTTATTAGTTCTGAAGTAATTAAGCAATTTCAATCAATTTAAAGGCAGTTTTCATTTTCAATGTCGAATCTTGCCAATTTGGAATTCAATTTAAGTTCTTCAATTCTTTTCTATTCTTTTCTATTCAATATTTTTGCAGGGCATCCATCTTGAATAATAAGATTTTGAAATAAAATTTGAAAATTATTGTTTTTTTAAATAAAAGGAAATATGTATTTGATAGTTTGCTAGGAGTAATATGATATTTGAAGAGTAACTGCACGTTTAATTGGAAATTTTTTATGATTATGATTAATTATTAATATTATAGTTTGAAATGTGGTAACTGCAAATTTTGAGAAAGTTGATGTCACTTAAACTTCATCATAGTACTACCTTAATACATACATCAAAATATCATTAATTTACTAACAATTTTATGAAGTTAATGTCAGATAACTGATAGAGATCAAATTAATTTTCTTTGTTAAAAACTTCAGTTTACTTTGATTTCTGTTCTTTTCTGATCCCATACTTACCACGAATGTTCCGCATTGAATCCGATCTGTAAATAATAATGCAGTTGAATTGTGTGCATTGGTGAATTAAAAAGCGTGTATATGAAACTTCCACTAGTTCATTGAACTACTTGAAAAATACAAAACCCTTCTCGAGAACTGTCGAGATAGAAATTTGAACTCACTCGTCCATTGCTACCAATGCAAAGAGTAAAAGACTTGTCGAACCATCTGTCGTAACCTTTTCCATGTAACAAGATATGTCCATAATTGTCTAATTTCTCCGGATGTGCCTGTGATTGGAAAACAACAATGAGAAAACATTTACAAAAAGCATTTCTTGTCAGTCGATAATACAAAATGAAATAAATTAAAGGGCTTATTTAGAGAAACAGAGAAGACATTTGTAAAGATATATCATATATACATATAGAGCGAAATGAAAGCATTATGAGCAATTGCCAATTAGACTCTGATTAGTGACTGCATTATAGTCATGTTAGAAGTAAACTTCAGCTGATACTGAAATTTGTATTTCTATAAATTAAAAAAATCGTATATATATAAAGAGTCAGCAATGACAATAACATACAGCGTCATATTCGTAGGGAACGTCGTCCAAAGCTACGACGAAGGCAGCTTTTTCGATTAAGTCTAAGGAAGCCTTATTGACACCTTTACTGAAAAACGTATTTCTAGCCTGAGCCCAGGCGGTCCTTTCTCCCGCAGTCAAAGACGCCAATCTTTCTTCGCCGTCAGCCGGTGTCGAGTCGTCGTCCAAAATATTCTGAATCTGCCTACATAAACAAACGAAATATAAAAAGTGCAATAATAACCAACGATTCCAATTGCAAACGAATATCATAAGTTTTTGACTAATTCAAATAAGCTGTAACAACATTTGCTCAGATCTCACAATTTCAAAGAAACTTCCACTTACAGTTCAATTTCGCATGGCTGAAGGAGTCGGTTCTTGTGATAAATCGGTACTTTGAAGTATCGTCCCTTATGGTACACAACGATGTGCTTCGAGTCTTGGAAATGTACGATTTTGTCAGTTTCAATTCCAGGAACCCTGGTTGTGTTGAAGAGTCTCTCGTACTGCCAGGAGCAAAGCGGAACCAGACCTTGGATCAGGATCTGCAGTACCAAAATTCTTGTTAATCATTGAGATGCAAACTTTCATTCTAGTGAAATGAAATTTTGTAAAAAGAAAAGGTTTCAAATTTGAAATCTAAACAAATTACTCAGCAATATTATAATTAATCTACAATTTTTTGTCGATTTGATTCAATAAATTCTTCATTAGCAAAATTAGCAATGTTTCCACTCAAAAACTTGCAACTTATCCCTGCTGATAATAGTGCTTAAAACCTTTGTTTTCACTATTTCTTTAAATTGTAATATTTGTTATTTTAATATATCCTCATTTCTATACATATGTTTAATGAAAAAACTCGATTTTAGGCCAAATAACACCCAACGTGACAGAAACCTACAGGTTCGAGTTCCTGTCGTTCGATCATTCGTCTATATTGCAAACAGGAGTGGATGACGCAAGCAGCGCGTGCCGCCTGGACGTGTGTCGGGTGGATGAGGATTGCGTCGATTCCGTAGAAGTTGGAATTGACAACCAAAGGCGATCTGCCTCGCAGGTACACATACTCCTCCCACCAATCAGACACATAGTTCGTGGACCACCAGCTCTTCAGGAAGAGGTAAAACTGCAGTTTCTTCCCAATGCCATTTTCAAACTCGGACGCCAGCTTCTCCATACGATGATAGTGCTCGTCATCCAACAATGGACGGACGCTTCTCAGGTACTAAAAAAAGTACAAGCGAAATGAATTTTGGTTGCATGAAAGTATCATTTATTAATCAACGCACGAGTTTTCTACTGGAGGAAGCAATATTTCAAAAAATTAATATTATCAATTAATATACTATTATTATTAATAATTTTAATGTTAAAAATGAATTGTTATAAACAAATTGTTTGAATAACAATTTGTTAGTTAAAGATAAAAGCAGAAACAGCCCAAATGGTATCCAATGACCCTTTTCAGTAATGTGTGATTTTTGCTTTCGATTTCCTCAATTCAGTTTCAGTTCGCAGATGTCTTAAGTGAGAGTTAGCTTCGCGACTGCTGTTTCATGTCTCCATTTCTCTCAATTCCGAGGCGAGAAATGATTTCAACGGGTCAACGTGCGCCGTGAACTTGACCGTGGATAATTACTCGTTGCATGGTGTCGTGGACCGAAGGCAGCGGAAGGCGGGGGAGAGATCCTTGAAAACTGTACAGCATGGGCTTGTGCCAGCCGAAGAAGATTTTGACCAGCACGAGCCAAATTTTCGTGACCAAGGAGATGCTCCTGCCCTGACCCCTGGCCTCGTACATCCAACCTTTGTAGATCAGTAGCAGCTTCAGCATGTATCGCATCCAATAAATCACGAGCAGCCATACCAACGTCCCTACCACGACCGATCCTGCCAGATGTGCGACTGCATTCGACCTGAGCAAAATCACAATGTTATCAGTGTCATATGTATATGTATAAATGTGTAAAAATTGGAATTGACTAGGATGACGAGCAATAAATGGTCCAGATTATAAATTCTCGTCAGATTTGACTGGGCATTGAACTGGGAAGATAACAGGTAGATATTGTGAGGAAAAAAGTTATGATGTCTGACTGAAGTGAAAACTTAATGCACTCCACTTTCTTCTGTGATTTCTCTGCGTAATGCTGACGTTGGGTTATTCTTATTGTAATCAGGAGCTAAGATAGCAGAGTCCTGAATATTTTAGTTATTACTTGAGTTATTATAGTTTAGTTGGGGTTTGGATATAGAAAAATATTTAATATAGTTGGCCTAAGTCTGGTTAGAAAGAAAAGTCTACTGTTTAGAAATAATGTATTTAGCGATAGCTTGAATCAAATTTAAATTTAAAATTGATTTAAATGAAAGTTTAAATCAGGAATACGTTAATAGATACTTACTTAAACTTAATTTAACATTCGAGTACCTTTATTAAGCGTAATTCTATTTTTGGGACTAAACTGTTATCTTCGGGAATTGGTTGGATTATTAGTGCAAATTTTTCTTGGAATTTTATATTTGATAAGAATCATCGTAATCAGGTTTGAGTGAAGCGCATTTAGTATTCAGTGCGTGAAACAAATCAAACTTACTCAGCTAAATATGGAGCGACTTTGCCTACTAAATCGAATGGTACTTTGTACCCTGCGAAGTGAATCGCTGTCACTAACGCTATAGAAAGCCATAGGGTTTCCAGAGGTGCAGGGTAGACGCCAGTTTTGAGATTATTCTGAAACAAATGCGAGATTTTAGTTACGATTCTTACATTTTAAATTCATCTACAATTGAATTGAAGTCATCTGTTTAATTGTGAAAGATGAGTTCTCGAAAAAATAAACTTTTTTATTTACAAAAGTTTATTTGTACGAAAAAAAAACAATTTGGTTTAAGAGAGTTTACTTTAACTATAGAGTTGTTTTCCTTTTATCGTAATTGCTCGAATTCACACACGTAAATTGAAATTACTTTGTGATAGAATACACAGTGTAATCGTTGAACTTGTCAAGCAAGATAAACACAGTCATGCTTTCTTTATTTGGTTCGAGCAATTACGATTTTATGTCCTTGAGAGAGTAAGTTTAACTTCACTTTTGAAGTAGATCCAACTTTTGATTTCTCAGTCCCATTTTAACTTCAGTCGTATAAACATTGTTTTTGTATATCACGGGCTTTCAATCATTTCCATTGCACAGACCAATTCTGATTCAATCTACAATAGTGCATCGTTCAACGAGTATGGAAAATCGATTACTTGTTCTATTAGTGGAAAAAAGAACCACTTTTTCTTATTCGTTCGTTGGACAAACATTTTTCAGTCTCATTTTTTCTTGTACTTGTACTTTTTTCTGAAAACAGTCTTGATATAAAACTCTTAATTACCGCATTGAAGGTTCGTTAAATACACACAATGGTAACTTGCTGACTAAAACTGCCTAAAACAGTCAACCCACCATTGACAATGAATGCGAGTGAAGTAAAGAATTTCAGACAATATTATGAATTAAATGAAATGTGTCATTATATGTAATACCGTTTTAGACATGAGATTCTTAGACTTTTGATTTCACTGACCAGATGGCGTTACTGGCAAGACTGAGTTTTTATAATTCGACACTTGATAATCATCACTTTAACCATCTTATCATCATCATTAAATAATAGACTTTTTACTCAACTTAAGGATATTTCCTAATTTACAAACTGACACGAATTTCCAGTTCGTATCAATTTCATGCAACTTCACTCCATTCAAAAACGACATCCATATTTACAATTTAATACAATTTTCACTTAAAATATTTCCTAAATTTGCCTGCCATTTTAAATAAAATGTGCCTTTCATATAAAAATGTTAAAATAGACCCAAGATACATTCAAAATTGAAAATTTTTTTAATTTTAAATGTCTTGAGAGAATGGTCACAATTTGGGTTGAAAAAGAATCCACCTTGAATCTCGCGAACCGCTTTTTCCAGGATCGCACACCAGACTCCCAAACCAAGTGTAGGACCTCCCTGTCGAAGTTGAGCGCCCATCCCTCGTGGGTGATAGTAAAGCTGAACGCAACAGCTGAATGGGCTTCCGCCATCTCTCATCCAGCTGCCAAAAACCTGCAACCAAAAGTAAACCTCATCAGTCTTTCCATCTAATCCCAAAGAATACCAATATCAGAAATTCCTCATCTTTATCCTTTCATACAATAAATTAACTAATTTTTTATCTTTGATAAAAAACCAGAAAAAGAAGTGTTTCCATTTAAAACACTTCAGAAATCATTTTTCAGTCTCTTCACTTTTAACCACTACTGAAAAAACTAATTAAAAGCCAGTTTGAATTTCATACGCCCAGACGTATTTTAAAAGGAACGAAAGTTCAAATACAGTACATGACAATGTTTGATAAAAATCTGTTACGTGTTTACATTTTTTACTTTCTTCCACACACCTCGTAAAACACAATTATTCCACTCATACTTTTGCCATTCAAACCCCTAAGATCTTTCTCCAAACGAAAAGCTTAGAATTTCGAAAAAACAACTTTAAACTGAAAGCACTTCTTTTTGCAGTGAAAAAAGCTGTATCCCACGTTTTCACTCGAAACGTTCTGCCGACGTTAAAGTTCAAGGTCCGATAATCCGGTGGCGGTTTCGGGCGCAAAGTTCGCCGCAGATGGACGCCAGTTGACCTTACTTAGAGGAGCAATTGCGCGCTTGTCGGAGGATCAATGTGCGAAAGCGAGCGCGGGATTTCGTGGTCGCAACGTGCGGCGGCGGCGAGGTCCAGGGGGCGCTTCACGCGAGCCGGCTCGATCGAACGGCACTGCACGGCAATCGGCTTTTGATTCACAGGTTGTGAATCCACGATGTGGCGGTGACGCGAGCGGACCTTGGACTTTGAGCGAGGCGGGTTTGGAGGTGGGTGTGCGCTCGACCGCTCGACCGACTCCAGCCGGATTCCGCGCGTCTCCGGACGCTCCGAAGTCGCAAGGAGAGCAACGAGCGCGACGCGACCACGCTCACCGATCGCAGCGCTTTCGGCGAATAATTAGGTCGCGCCGATATTCTCACCGGGGGTACCGGTGAACAATTTTTTTTATTTTGATTTTTATTTTATAGGCATAAAAGTTTATATTTCGAAATTAAAATTTAATGTAGGAGTATGTTTTAAGCACATTAAAAATAAAAATTACTAATAGAAACGAATAATATTGGATATAATATTTGTATTATTGCGGGTACAGTTTGTATCCGTTTCTTGGCTATTGTCCCGTATTTTCAAATACAGAGAAAAAAGTATATTAAATGTTCAAATAAAATAGAGAAAAAGAGGACTGTAAGTAAGTAAAAAGAATTCAGTATATGACAATGTTTGATAAAAATCTGTTACTTGTTCTAATTTTTTATTTACAATTTTCGCAGGGGTTACATACAGTCACATTTTCGTATATTTTATTATATATACTTTATATTACACTGTCGTGATATTACACTTTTTAACTGTGATTTTTAACTGTTTACATTTTTTACTTCTTGGCTAATTAAGTTTTTAGATTAATTGCTGATTTAAATGTCGAAGTAAATTGATATCGAAAAAAATCATCGGTTGGTGAAATTTATATGGGGAGGTTTGTAAAAAAAAACCCATATAAATGTCACTTTTGTGGAGCCTAACCGAACTTAGGCAGATTCTTGAGAAATTGTTTACAAATTGAACAGGAAGTTTGAAAGATTTTACGAATGTTCTAAACGTTTAATAAACATTTAATTTGTCAAAATTGCTGTCTTAATTTAATTCTGCAAATTTGATGTCTTAATTTAATGAAACTTGTTTGAATTACAATGAATTTACTGTGAAAAATGAAAAGTATAGTGAAACCAATTCCGATCCAGATGTATATCGAAGAATGTCAGATCCCAATACACGTAAGTCAAAAAAAATTCAGAAATGGAATAAATTAAATAACAATCTAGTAGCTGCATTGTTTTGTTAATGAGTTTGTAATCGATTAATAAATTTAATCAACAATTTCAATAGTTGAAATATTTTTTAATTAAAATTCCCATTTATATGACTTATTAAAAGTTTTAATGAGCCATTTGAGGTTTATCGTTTGTAGCTTAGAAGCTAAATATTTTCAAATGTATATAATTTATGATTGCATGTAGCGTTATGAACATTTGAATTTTAATGAAGTGTCAATAATTTTACAACTTGCATAGATTACCATATAGAAAAGTTGCCTCGACTACCAATTTGTTCGAACTTTAATTCAGTAAGATAAACTACAAACTTAGATGTAATCTTTTAATCTCCACACCGGACTTTATAACAACATTTCGAGTTCATTGAACTAGTCAACTCCAGATAGTAGTTGGTCCTACTAAAAATAACTCAGAATTGAAGTTGAAACAACTTTTACTGGATTTCAACTTCACTTCTTAGTTGTTTTAACTCAGACGACTTCTATCAGTTTAGGTCGAAATTTCGTAATACCATAAGTGAACCGAGGTGTTATTTTATAATCTTGAAATTTGTACCTAAACATACATCAAAACAAGTTTAAACCTTTAAACAAGTTTAAAGTGAGAACAATTATTTTAGCAAATTTAATTTACTAATATATGTTTATTTACCAACCAAAGTGCAAGCTTTTTATAGAAATGTACTTTGTTCTTCAAATTTCTCAGTAAATAACGCCGATGCCATATTTTTGTATATAAAATCTTGGCAAAATTGCTTTTCGCTGTGCTGATTTTTTGTCTTTTTTTAAGTTCTGCAACTCATTCTCTTCGCAGACGTCAATTTCAACTTTTAGTTGAGTAATAGACTTTATTTTAATTCGCGGAAAATCGCTTTAGCACCAAATGACGTACTCTTCAATTGATGAACTTCAAAGCGAACTTGATCTTCGTTTTGAATATTATAAAAATGTACAGGACATAGAATATTACCGTTTAGGTAATCACGTCCGCCCTCCGGGGGGCTTTGCCTCGTCGGGTCGCGTCCGCGACCCTTGATGACTTCCAATAACTGGGAAAATGAGAGAGCATTCTTAACATAACAAATGTTGTTTTTGTTTACAAACTAAAAGAAATCTACGTTTTTAACAAAATCTCATTTTTCCTTATAAGATAGAGGTACACTGTAAAACCCAAATGATCACATCGGATTATTCAGAGGAAAATCCTCTTAGCATTAACATTTTTTATAGATGCAAATATCGTTTTAACAATGTTTAACAATGACAGTGAATCGCGGATGTTTCATTATTATCAATGGAACATAATTTTGTTTAATGGTATGTTTTTGTTGGATTTTAAAAAACTTAAATTAGTAATAATACTGAATTAATTATCCGTTGTTATATTACAAATTTGTTTATTAATAAATTCTATTTTTCTTACGTATCTTGTTCTATAGTTTTTGTAGTTGTAGGTATTGAATTAAACCAATATGTTATACTAAAAAGAATTACTAAAAAAGTGTTTAAAAAACTCCAGATCATTAGTAATAATTAGTTGTCTTGTTATTAAAGGTATGACTATTGTTGTTAGACTTTCTCTGATTAATGAGGTTATATTTCATCTCCTACAGTGTACATGAAATCTGGCATCACTGCATATTTAGACGAGCGCATATTCAGTTTGCATTGAGATTAAATAAAGTTGATGACCAGAGGCGAATGTTACCTTAAAGTCAAAGTCATCTCTGTAGATTAGTTGTGTTACAAGGGAAGATTTATTAAGTTCAACACTCAAGTAGGAAAAATGTGTCATCCATATGACAAACGTAACGAATCTGTAACAGATTCCGATTTTTCAACTTTAAACGAAGGTTTTTCAATCATGATATATTGTTTTTATGATATGCGTTTGATTATATATTTTTCTTTTTTGATTATACATGATTTGATAAAACATAATGTGACAATTTGTATGAAATTTGCATACAATCGCAACGAAATTGTACATTAGCTTTAAGAACAGTCAATTATGCTGAAAAGCCAGTAATTGACTTTCAACGACAACTAAACTTGAAAGCAAACTGAATCTTACATTTGAACTTCAAAACATGTTTGAATAATTGTGATAACAAATATTTAATTACAGTTATTAATTGTCTTCATTTTAAATTAATAAACTTTTGAATTTGAAGCTTCCAAAAAATCCTTTAAATTATTCTGCAGTCGGGAAAAAAACTTTTCATAAAAAAATCCATGGGAATATTTCATCCTTTGAAATGAAATATTCCCACGAGATATTTTACACTCCAACGTATCGAATGAAAAACTTGTAAAATGTAAAAAATTCAGTTTTTTGTATATCAATATAATCCCACCGGGATTTGAACTCGCGTACTGGAAAAACCTAAATCGGGGCGGAAAATGAAAATGTCCTGTTAATTTTTGTTTGACGTCGAATAGGAAGTTGGCGGCGCGTTATGCAATCAGTGCAAGGTTACAGAGATGAGGCTCGAATGATCTCGTATTTTTTCGTTCGGCTAGTCCGGATTTCGCGCGTTTTCGGACGCGGAATCGGACATTGCGCAACGGCGCCGCAAGTTACGTAACGACCGGCCGTGATAATGGAAACTGCGTTCCCGATTGTCATTGTTATGATAGCGATCGCGGTTTCTTCGTTTAGCCACAATGCGCTCACCTCTGGAAAAAGAATTTTGACAATTTCATCAAATAATATAGCTTCATTTGGTTAAGGTAGTTCGGTCGTCGGAGACAACAGACACAAAAAACTAATCAAATCAGCAACCATTCTTGTTAACAAAATGTTAATGAAAAACAAAATGTTACCAAATAACATTTATATATTTTGATTTTTATTTTACACACGTAAAAGTTTATATATCAAAATTAAAATTTAATCCAGTAATAGTAAGTTTTAAGCATGTTAAAATGATATTGTTTTATTCTATTAGAATATTTATATTAGAAAAAAAATCGTCCCATTTTATCAGACGTATGAACTAATTTAATACATCTTTTAACTGCTCCAGTTTTATGAAATAAAAATTCTATGGATTGTAACAATTATGAAAATTGTATTTTTCTGTAGTAACTTTATACTTTTAATTTTCATATTTCACAGCTTATGTTTTTTCGAGTGAAGTGCAATTACATATTTCGTTGATTTCATTTGAATTAATGGGTCGAAGGTTAAAATTAGGGTTGCAATGATTCGAATAATTTAAAAAGAACTTTTAATGTTATTTTATATTTTTGTTTTTTATATTTTTTTCGTTGAAATTGAAATACATATTTTGCTAATTTAATTACATCATTGTCAACGAATGGGTTTGGATGATCAACTAATTAAGTTCTGTCTACAAAAGTAAGTTAAGTAAACATATTTTTAAAAGTGATCGCGCGGTGAAACGTGTCAATTCATTGCTGACACGTTTTCCGATTAGTGTCGCTTATCGAGCGCGAATTAGCGCTATCGGAGGTTGCAAGCAATCAGATGGAGGGAGATGAATTGATGGTTATGTTGCAGGACTTTAAATCCGAGCGCCGATTAAGTCGAATGCTGCTCGTCACGTGGCGTAGTGACGTACGGATTTCGTCCAGTCTCAGACGAAATTGGTTTTGACTAAACTGACGTTATAAAAATAACATTTTGCTTAAAATTAATTTGGCAATCAGAAACAAATCTTTGATATAATTAAATCCATATACTGAGAGAAAACGAATATTAAAAATGTCGTTTTTTTGCAGATGTATCGTAAAATTTGTAACATTTGTTTTCGAAAAAACCGTTTATAAAATAGGACAAATAATGACACAGTTTTGAAAAATTTTATTTTTACTAGTGTCTCATTGTGAATGTTGTTTGGATTATAAATAAAAGTACCTAACTCTGAGCCAGCAGACTTTGTACTTTACTGAATTGACGTTAAGCTACCACTGACACGAGACTATTTCATTATAAATTTAAATCAATAAACACATAAGAACTAATGAAAAATAAAATAAAAACGAACTAGATCTATCTGTAGGTCCGACCGACTCCCATTTCGACTTTCAATCTCCTCAAAATCCGATTTCGCGGTCATCTCTTCATATCAAATCTCTGCGAAAAAGGAACCTCGAACGAATCGATACCATCGAAAATTTGCTTGTGATCCATTCATCGCATAGTTCTCTGCTCAAAAAATACCGGTTTTCAGTTTAAATCCAAGTTCAGTTCCGCGAAAAAAAAATCGAGTCGAGTTAAGTTTTTCTCTGTTTCAACTGTTTACCGCGCACGAGCAGTAAACGTCTAATACGGCGGCTTTATATATAGCATGGTATCTTTATGACGCGTAATAGATCACTCCGAACAATGTTTCTCGACTGAGTCGATTAATTGAAAGAATTATAACATTTCTGCACAATTCATAAATTCCGCCACAGGTCAACTGGCAGTCATCGAGGTGACACATTGGTGGCGCTGTAAACCACGTGGAATCCGAAACTTTACTTTGCTGTCCGTAATGATTATTATAAATGTATATTATCAGTATATTATCAGTTTATTATTATTATTATTATTATTATTATTATTATTATTATTATTATTTGTGTTGTTGTTAAGGGTAATTGTTACCCCTGTTTATTATTGAAACCGAAGAGTATTTTCGGTTTTAGTAGTAAAAACGTGTATTTTAAAATTAATTAGTTATCAAACGAACGATATAACAATGGCTATCGAATTTTATCGAAAGCCATATAAACATGGTTGAAAACAGGCAGTAAATAGTTGCGACTAGTCATAAATTTGCAAGGCTCAGTTGAATTATCCATGGCAATATGATTATTCCAAATGAGTGTACGGGTGGTAATGTTTAGTATAATTCTTGCGGGAATGCATATTCATATGCAAGGGCTAATTTTCGATTGGAGAATGAAAAAATGAACAATTTAGAAGTTACGCAGAGTGTCGCGATTATTTTGCGTTGGAAAACGCGAATTTTTGCCTTACACACGGAAACAAATTATTAAAACAAACTAGGTAAACCAATATACCTACTTTAGAATGCCCATTATAGATAAAAAATATTTCAAAATCTGGATATACGGTATATTCACGACGAACATACCAATATTATTAGAATAATACGCCTAAATTTAATATTTTTATGTGAATTTCAAAAAAATTTGAACATAATTTAATTAGAAATGCATTCAAATACCTGGCCCAGACATTCGGTGACTAAACTTCAAGATGTCAGTAACGGGCCAATTTCACTTATTTGAAACAAAAATCAAATCAAGATTGTTAGCCTATTGTTGTCCAATTTAACTATTCTTAAAGTTAACTATAATACTTAATCTAGATATATGTATATTTTTACCAGTTACGCGAGGTTAGTTATATTTGCATTCCTACTTCAGACATATATAATTATTTGTAGATTTTTAGACATTCAGTAAACCTAATGCTAGGTAATCGAATTGCTGTGACTATCAAATATTTTTTTCCGTGCACACAAAAAGTACTACGCAAATATTACCGTAATATTAGAGCGATTACTGTAAAATTACAATAATAACACACAAAAATACTAATATAATAACAATCTTAATAAAATTACAATAAATTTCAATAAAATTACAATAACCGTAAAATTAGCTGCAACATTACCAATTTAGTCAGGTGCAAAAATGCACGTTTCTTATATTTTTTCATCATTACATAAATAACACACATAATTAGCAATCATTTAATTTTCTAGATATTAAACCAAAATTATAACATAATTTGCAACACACACGAAGTAGTTGTTTCACATAAATTTGCATCGTATAAATATTGAACAATATAATGACAATTTTTTAGTTTTCTTACCGGTTTTCCTCATCAATATGAAGCGGAAATTTTGCGATGCAAATGAAAAATAAAACAAGCCATTTTTTAGTCAAATGAGAAATTTTTGCTAAATTTTAAAGTTAGCTTCGAAATTATAAAAAATCGGAAAAGAAATTTCCCCAATTTCTCCATAAATTCTTCGTGCCAATTCTTAACTAATTCCACGTGTCGCTCAATATTCAGCCAACGAACAACTGCGCGAATATTTTCCAGTTCACAATTAGCTCCTGCGTCTAGAACGATTCCCGCGACGCGATAAAAATGCGACCATTATGCGTGACGTGAACGATGTAGGATTAAAGTTCATTTCGGAGCAAAGTTAACTCGCTGGCATTGTCCATTGAGACGAGCCGATCGATCGCAAAGTCGACCGGCAATTAGACCAGATCGGCGTCAACAAAAGTCGCACTTTTGTGATTTATTACAATGGTGATAAAATGACTTTTCCAACAAAAAGCCAATTCAATTGTTAATCTAATCGTAATAAAAAAGAAATGCAATTTGCTGAAAATAGATATCCAAAAAAACAAAGTGAAGTAAAACATATAAAGAAAAAGTGATTGAGCTTAATCAAATTAACATTGTTCAAATAATTTAAATGTATTGAATGTTATACACAAATTGATATGATAAATTCATATTTACTTTGATGTAACTGTTTCTTGCATAGTGTTTTTGATCGTTATTTTGATATCTCTTTTCGATAGGTTGATTGAATTGAAGACTGTGTTTACTCGTGGAGGATTTTACAGATGAAATGGAAATAGATCGCCGTTTGACGAAGTAAAGTTAGAAGCCACTAAATAATAATGTTTGCGAACGTTCGATCGCTGCGTTTGAATTGCATTCGGCTCGATCTTGTAAGAACAAGGCCGACTTTTTGTTGTAAATGATTGATTAGTCACTTTTTTGTCCGCGCTGTGACGCTGGTTTCGATTGCTAATTGCTTGTTAATAACGTGGAATAATGGACAATGGCTGCTGAATGTTAAGATGATTAAGAATGTTAAGAATAATGAGTTACCGATTTAATAAGAGAAAATATCTGCGAAAGAAATTTCGGATCCGTACTTAGTCCGGATCTGTCCGGACTTGTGCGGATATATCCTCAAAAGTCAAACATCAAAAGATGTTATTCATTTTTCAATTAGTCCCCTACAAGCGAACAATATTTTTTCGCTAGTAGGGGTATTATAAAAATATTTCAATAATATGTTTAAAATATTTTTTTTAATATTTCTAAAACATTTTTAATATTCAGTAATATTATTTTAATATTGTAGGAACGTTATATGTCCGGGTAAAATGATGTTATTGAAATATTTCTATTTTTTATAACATTTTATCATATTTTTAATATTACTGCAATACTTAAAAAGAATAAAAAAAGGTGATGTTAATAAATCGCAGTGACTCGTAAATAGATTTTTTGAAAGAAGTTTTTTTCAACTGATGTTTTTCAATATTGGTTGAAAAAACTGTATGCAAAAATAGCATACAAGTATAATAAAAATATTATAGAAATATTAAATATATAATACAATAATATTAAATTAGCCGGACATATAACATTCCTACAATATTAAAATAATATTACTGAATATTAAAAATATTTTAAAAATAAGTCTACAATATTTTGTAATATTACTTAATATTTTTCATTGATAGGGTCATTTTTGGGATACATCGACACTCTCCAATAATAATTTTATATTTCTAAAAAATGTTGATTTAAAAATTTTTAAATAAGTTGGTAATAAGTTTTTGAGAATACAACACTTATTTTTTGTGTGAAAAGATGATATTTTAAACTGCCGATCGATGGAATCCAGATTAAATGTTTAGAGGTATATAAAAAACATTGTTTACACATATGGAACAACTTAATTATTGTATATACATAGAAATCTATATCCATACGTATAAAATAAAAAAATTACAAAAAAAGTTTAAATTTATAGAATCAATAGATCGTTGTCATTAAAAAAAAAAAGTGCAAAATATGACAATGCCGATTTTATCGGATGAAAAGTGGAAGACATTGACCTGGGTCAACGACGACATTGTCACCGCGACTTCCTCCATGACTTGGACGGATCTCTCGACGTCACAATCTTTATTTCTGTGACTCCCTGGTTTTGTAGCGTTTGTGTGAACGTAACGCACGCGATTAGATAAAATAACTTTATTAACCGCCGTATTCGGGTCACGTCAGCGTGTTACGTAAACAGGTACACTTGTTAAAAATTTCTCGACGCGCAATGAGGCGAGAACAACGCAACGAAGCCCAACTGCTTATCCAGAAAAATGTAGTTAGCAGAAATCGAAATATTACACTTGCTATAAGAAAGCGATTGTCTTCCTCAATGCAATGTTCGATGATTAAAATGTTGATATATGTACATTTGGAATGAACACGATCATTTGTTAAAATTGCGGCTCGTTCTTATAATCGCAAATTATAATCGTGTCATTACTAATTTATAAATTATCCGACTGATAATTTCGAAAGTTAACTCCGACCTAAACTTTGTCCGGAGGATTGAAGATTTGGAGTAATTTTTTTTGCTGAATTTCCTGAAGATAATAAAAAATAGTCTTTATGAATATGTGGCAGAAATTGTGAGCTGTGTTATAGAAATAATTCACGTTCAAATTTTTTAAGTAATTGGTCTGTAATAACAATTGGAAATAAAAAAAATATTTTGTATTAAATTTCTTGTTTTTTAATACATTTTCAGTTAAATATAACTTCGATGTTCTATAAATATGTTTCATCAGAATTTGGTTCCATTTGATCAATCGCTAATCGATAAATAACCTAAGTTTCTACTTTTCGTCGATAAAAATTTTTATAATAGAATTCTCGTGTAATGAAATATATTTAATAAATCACAGATTGACAAACAATATTGTTGGATTGTTTTATTATTTAGCATTCAATTTTATTATATTTGCTACAGCAAAAGTCAATTATTACAAAAAGCATTAATGACTCAGTATCTTATTTTTCGTAACTGGTTTTAAAGCAAAACGTTATAGACAAAAAAAAGTTGTAGTGAAAAAAATTGTTATTCAAAAGTTAAAGCTCAATCAATAATCGCAAATTAAACGCGCTCATTTAACTTTACACCAAACATTTCGTTTTATCTTCCATTCTCGAACATAATTCGCATGCAAGTTATCGGACTATTTGTTTACATTTACATGTCACGCAGAAAAAACTTGAGGACAACGTACTCATTCCTAAGAATCGCAGTCATCTTCGCATTCAAATCACGCGTAATATCGCATACAAATAGCGTCTGTCAAAATAAAAATCAAAACAAAACATTATCGCCTGTCCAAAATGACTAAGCTTTTACATTCTCTGCTAATGGAATGTCATCTTTCTGACCAAATTCGTTCATCTCAACAAGCCGAATGTTCTACCTAAAACAATTTTAGTGAAGCAATTTCAGTGAACAAAACAACGAGAAACCATTTTTGTTGTGAAAACTAGAGTCACTTAAATGTTTAGAAAACATAACAATTGTCTTCTTTAAACAATCCGAGCTGAATGCAAATCGATCCATTTTACACTTGCTTTAGAATTACGCTATATGTTGCAGCAATAGGAAGAAAAGTGAAGAATCAAAAATAAAAAAAATTAAGAACAACTTGTATTGAGAGTAAAATTATTTCTAATTGTCTTTGTTTAAAAAAGAATCTACAACTTTTAAATACATTAAAAAGTGTTTAAGGTGGTTATATTATGAAGGATCGTATATTTAGGGGGCTAAGGGAAAATATGGTCATATTAATTTAAGCAGTTTGACTACGCATAAATCCAGATATTCGATGTTAAAGTTTCATTAAAACACATGGATAGTATCACTTCCATTTTTCAGCAATTTTAGTGTCTAATATCTCGGCTTCTATGTAGTCGAAATATTTGGGAATTTGGCAAATCAAATGGTAGCCTCGAAATAAACCAGATTTAAAGTTTCATAGAATTCTTATTATTTTAACTTAATAAAAATACTAAAAATCGCTCGAATCGCTTTCTTATTTATTATTTATTCTCTACTAACGCTATCTAATAGTCTCTGAAACTAATACGCAAGGCAAAGTTAACCTTATTATGTTCACAGTTATGTAAACTAAATCAAATAAAGACTCATTGATACTTTATATCATTAACCCCCTCGTTAAGCAAAGTCGCCGAACCCAATGTCAATGGCGTTTAGCATTATATATTTTAATACAAAGACTAAACAATTTCAGCAATGCAAATGCCCGATTATTACTTGGCATTTGACATTGAATAAGTGCATTGAATTAAACTTTGACTGAAAATCCATAACGCTTAACATTCGATCCGCGTCACGCACGTTACGTAAACAGACGTGCGAGGCACTAACCCGGAGACTTAGGTCAGCGAGAAACAGCGCCGTAAATTTTGGATTTCGGCGAGTTACTTCGAGTGACGCGGGCGACACGCGCCGCGCCGATTGTTGCGTTTTCATCGTTCCTCGTGTGAACAAACATGCGCGTGTTTGTTTCGCGCGCGTTTCGACACGCGGGGCTCAAAGTGCGATTGCGTCGTTTCTCGCGAGAAACGTCTGCGCGGAAAGCCGGCGCTATCGCCGGGCAGGCGCTGCCGCCTACGATAACTGTATCACTGTATTGCGGAAATGACGTCACGGGAGACGACGCGGCTGCCTCGCGTGCGCCACTTTTTCAGCAACGCGCTTTTTCACAAAAATCGCTCGCGATCACGCGCAAACAGTGTATATATGTATAGTGTATTGACCACACACTGAGATGAGTGTGTCAGTCATCCAGATAGCTATCCAGTAGCCGAGAATCAAATTAAAAAATGCAGATTAAAAAGTTGTAATTAAACTCGACAAAAGACGAATTTAGATAATAAAGAATTTAGATAATTTAATATTAATACATTGTTAGAGTACTTAAAATTAATTTTTGGAAAAATTCTGCAGCATATTTGAAAAAATTATTTGTTTACCCAATGGTTTTTCATTGATTGATTTTGTTCCAGTTTGATAGTTTGTACATTTTTATCCAAATTGGTATATTTTCATTTTTCAATAAGACTTTAATTTTAATTGATATAAGCAACTGAATACATTTTAGAATATTTAAAAAGAAAATTTGCATAGAAAGTCAAGTAAAATATACTCTATATAATCTGGGAAATATTTTTAGAAGTTATACTAATTTATTCCAAATAGAATACGATACGTCGAGATTGTTTTAATTATTACATAGTAAAATTGAATGGAATGTTTCCTCAGTGCAGCGTAATTTAAAGTGATTCGTCAAGCATAAGTTAGTGTATTGTCAGTCAATTTTATTAAAAAGTTCATGTAATACTTGAGATAAGATCAATCAATTTTCTCACTGTGGAAGAATGTTGAAATATAGAGATTTGGTTTTTATAAGAGCTTATCTCTAACAGTTTGTATTGCGATTTCGAATTCAGCAAAAGAGAAATAATCTTTTGTCTAAAAAGGAGTTATACAAAAACGGATCTGTTTATTGCGTTATGCTCACATTACATTTATTTAATTACTTTACATTACATTTTCCCAAAATCAAGAAATTAAATGATCCCATTGTAAGTTTAAATTGAATCTATTAAGGTGATATAAAAAATGAACAGATAATAATTGTATAATTAACCGATTTTAGCGACATTCTATAGTCATGGGAGAATATATCTAACTAATAGATTGTAACTTCGGTGCAGAAAAATTACGAAAAAAACGCTTTTCTCGAACATGAGTTAGATTGAGAATAATTTATTATCAATTTTAGATAAAATGATAGTGTCATCTATGACGCAGTCAATGTGATTTTCTACCGATACTACAGTTTCGAATAATATCTACGATTATAAGAAATATAAGACATATTCATCGCCGTCGTCCGGAATTCTCAACTTTCCGCCTTTGTTGCACAGAGCACTTTCTTTATCACCGTCATCGAACTTGTTTTCATATCCAGTTGCTTACAATGCTTAAAGTCCAAACACCTGACTTTTTTCCGTTTTCTTTTCATCATTTTTGATGTCTGTTTTTAGTTACTCCACCGACCGATTTCTGTGTCAAGAAAAACTTTGCTGAATCAGCACGCGTCGCTCATTATATAATTTTGGCACACTCCGTCTGAGTTATTCGACGAACTTGCAATTCAAATTTGCGTCTTACACGGCATACGAAAAAAGTCGCGGCTCTCGATTTGTTTGCCACCAGAGTCGGTGACTTGATACATTTTGTTGTCAAACACAATTTTTTTCGGTGCCGAAAAAACCAATAAAAACGCCGTAAAGAAAGTTGTTGCTGGATACCGATTACATAACGCATTACCGAACACATTTTTTTAGTATATATATATTAAAAATCATGTTTACATAATATCTTCGTATATCGGGCCGTTGCTCAAGATGCTCGAATTATCGAATAGTTAACATTTAATTGTTCAAGCGCGAAATTTCGCAACTTCAAGTGCTGCACGCAATTCGAAAGGTCGTGCGCCGGTGTTACAATTTCGCAGAGACACGTGCGCCTTTTTTTCGCGATACGCGATTGAACATTAATATCGCCGACGAAAAAAACATTATGATAAAAGAGTGGTTTTCGTATCAACTGTCTGAATCAATAAGTTGTTTACAAATTGCACGATGTGAGTCATTTGTGAAATGCCAGAGAAATTTTTTACGTAACAGATCTTCAAGTCATTTTTTGCAATGTCACAAATATTTAAAATTGCGTACGAAAAATTAATGGTCAAATAAAAAAAATTTAATAAAAAAGCACAATTATATGCAAAAAGATATTTGCAATATTTTTAAATATTGTACAAAAGGATAGTTGTAATAAGCCATTAGTGTATAAAAACTCTCTTAATAAAACCATATATATATTATTTATAAGGTTTATTTTATGTACAATTTATGTATAAATGTCCATCTGATATATGTATAGTTATTTCGAGATATTTTTTGGAGAAAATATAATGAATACTTTTTAATACGCTGTAGAAAATGATTTACTACATATAGTAGCAAAAATGAATAAATATAAACAATTTCAAAACATTTTATCGTCTTCATTACTTCGTAATTATAAAATTAATGTGAGAAAAATACTCGTGGAATGCGAATAAATATTCAAACGGTTTATGATTGATTAAGTAGGTGCATATAAAAGCGAATGAAAAATTGGTTTATTGACAAACAAGATTTTAGTGGCGCAAAAATGAACGCTCGTTTAAACGGGACTTTCGCGTGCGAGTCGTCGACGTTTGCGCTACATTTGTTTGACTTTTGACGAGTAAAAGCTGTAACATTGTGCACGCAGCCGGGAAATTAATCAGGATGGAAAGTAAACGCCGTACCAAACGAGTATCTTGTTTACCAAACTTTTTCGTGCCCGTATTTACTATTTAAGTGTTTCGTCATCTACAATTCCACGGCTATTCGGTTGCGGGTACTTGTCGCGATTGTTAAATAGAACAAAGAGCTTCTCGCTGACGGTTCTGCAATTCAATTGCAGGTTGAAAATGTTATTTTCTTGACTAAAGAGCTTTCAGAAAATTGTAATTTTTCCAATAGATATCGGGAAAGTGATTTCCGTAATCATTTTATCTTAACAAAAATAATCTCAACTTTTTCCAGCGCCATAATTATCATTTTTCCAGAAAACTGTCGCAGCTAAATAAATGAAATTCAAACAATATAAACCTTATACGAGCATTAAAAAATTGAAAACAAATATTAAACCTTAAAATACATAAAAAATAAATAATAAAAATTTATAAACAAAATTATTTTTAGGTATTTTTCGGATTGTTTAAATTCCCAAATTTTGTATTTGAAAGATGCACAATTTGGAAAATTATCGTCGAAATCGAAATAATTGCGAATCAAACGGGTCAATGAAACGAAATCGATGATAAAAAGGTTTCGGTTCCGAATTGAGATAACGCGTCAGCGGCTCGTCCGTCAATAAATTAGGAAAGCTCGGGCAGCTCGTAATCGGTCGAATCAGTCGGCTGAAATTGCGCGCGTTCGTTCGCCTCGGAGCTCGCGCGGCGCCTGATTGGTCGCGCGGCAAAGGCGTGCGCGGCCGCGCCTTCGCATTTTTGAGCGTGCCGCGGCCGAAAAACCGTTCGTTTTTCGCTCAAAATAGATCGCGCGCCGAGAGAAACGTGCGTAAACGGCGCGCGCGCCAATAGCCGAGAGAACGCGCGAGCCCGTTTTTTCGGCCAATCGCGTGCCAGTTGCGCGCGCTCGCATGCTTGCTCGGAACGCCGCGCAGGCGACCGCGCGAGCAATTCATCCGGCGATTTTCGGCGCGCGACTTTGCTCGCGGCATTGGACCGTGACAGTGACCTCGGGTCGAGGTTGAATATTTCGCCGCGAGAATCCCGAAGTGGAAGGGCTCGCGAGATTCGCCATTTCTTTGCAAGTTTTGCATGAGAAAACCCGATCAAGTTTTGCATATTTTGAGTGAGCTGACGTCAAGCATCGTTGATAAAGATCCCTGGTAAAAAGAGAAATATGCTCCGAATATATTCGATATATTTCCTATATATTCACAATGCATTCCCAGCATAAATCAGCAATTAGGAATATATTCTCAATATATTGCAATAATTACAATATATTCCCAAATAACAATATATTGGTATTGTGACATATTACTCACAATACCAATATATAAGTAATATGATTTCTGGCAAAATTCAGTCATAATCATGATGGTGAAATGTGATCTACTATAACCACAGTTTGTTATACCTTTTGTGAGACAAATGCATTTTATTATGTGCCACCATTAAAAATCATGCGCAGTGCAAATGATCTTGCACTTGAATATAGTTCCTCAGCGTCGATCTTTAAAAATCGTGCTCGTAACCGTTTATGATTGTCTGACTTCCGTTAATTATTTTTTTACTCAGTAATAATTGTAAAGATCTGTAATTGGGATTTTCCTGTTTGTAATAAAATAAATACATTAATAAATATTGTATAAAATGGAAATATTTAGCCAATAATCCTACTTTCACTAGGGATAAGACCTAAAAAATATTTTACTCTATTTTTGTTGTGAGTTTCGTTGCATTTGTAATAGCATCGAGGACAGCAAGAAATGGCTTTATATGAACATTTAATGTCTTTTCATATAGTTTGAATAGAAATCAAGATTAATATGAGTTTTTTTCACGCAAATCAATAATTTAGAGAGAAATATGATGTTTTCATAAAATCACAAATTGTAGACGAAAATTTCATTAATTTCTTTTAAATATTAGCATTAACGTTCACTGTAACTAGAGTTGTAAGTTTCATTGATAATGTTCTGGTAAACATTCTCTAAAAGGTAATGGCACTTTAACAAATTACGATAACATATGTCATAGCTGCCAACTTATCAATCATTTGGAATGTTATCATTATTTATTTATTTTTTATTAGAGTTTTTAAGTCGCAATTGCTAACTAACTTACATGCATTTTTACAGTATTTTATTGCCATATCATCAACATTTCAAGAAATTCGAATTATTTGTTAATTAGCCGTAGTAATTTAATCCTTAAGGTGAAATATTTTATGCGCAACTCCGAGATGACATCATCTTTAATTTTTTAAGATTTTTCTCATTTTTCCCATACTTTTCTCATCTTTCAAATAGTCTCACTGAGTTTTTTTTGCTACGTAAAATTATTAACGTATGCAATATTAAAAAACAGGCTTTTTATTGATCTGTAATGATTTTTTGAACGTTAGCTATATTTTGGTAGCTCTGTATTTTTTTCAAATGAGAATTGTTTGAATAAAATTCAAATATATTCAAATATCACTCTTAAGGTTAAACGGAACTCGTTGCTACGAAAATATTTCATTTCAAGTTGACGTAAAATCAATAATTTTTCTTACGCGACGAAAATATTACAATGAAAAATTGTTGTATGTTACATTGATAATCAAACATTATTAATCGCAGGGTCTTATTGTGAACAAAATATTCCCCCATGTTTTATGTCGACAATAATTATAAACACCCTAACATCGTGGAATTAGCCGTGATGACTGACCTTAATAACTTAGTGTGGCTATTGGATTTGCGTTTTATTATTTTTTAACGAAAATGAGCTGTTCACAACGAAATATTATATAACCAGCTAATATAAAATTTGTTTTTAAGTTTGTAGTAGCTTTTACATAGTTTGTTTTCGATTAATTTTTGAGCTGAAGGCGATTGGATAGAAAGATTAATTATTGTTACTGTGTGAAAGGTGGATGCAAATGTTTATTTAAGGTCGTTATATTCGTTGGGTCCAAAAGTTCACCTGCACGTTTTATAAAGTCTTTCAGGTTGCACAATTGAGCATATTCTTACTGTGTTATGTAAGTTATTATTGCAGTAATCATAATTATTAAGTTACTCAATTGATTCTAAAAAAGATTTTTGCAACATTGTGATGAGAGGTATTAATAAACTGTCAAACTGTATTAATAAAGGTATTATTACAGTAATGTTACATCAATAATTCAATACAATGTAATAGAAACGAAGCGTCATTAAAATGTGGAAAAATATTGTAATAATTACACATTTGCAAAGATACTCAGAGTTATTATTACAGATATAAAAAACATTTCATCTGTTTTTCAATAAAAATAGTCATTTATTGTAAAGTATGTATTTTTAGAAGGAGTTTCATTTTCCATTGCACAATCAACCTTCACAAAGTAAAATGTGCATGTCCTGTAGTTACTCTGCGTGTTAAGTGTACATTTTCAATTATCGGTTTTTGCACTTACGCATACACCATTTTCAAATTAAATTTTAATTAAAATCAAATTAATTCAACATCTCAACAAAACGACTCCAAAAACAAATATTTATGCTTATCATGTTCTTTTAATTCAGTACACTGCTTAATTTCATTTGGAAACTAAAAATGCAACTTTTGCCATGTCATGAAACCAATCACATTTTAAACTATCATCCAATTTTAATACTGAACGTATCTCCTTAACAGTCTTACGCCTAAACTTGTTCAACCGCCATCTTTAAATGACCACCAAATCATACCTACATTCAAATTTACTCAAATAAAATTGTCTAAATAAATGTACACAATAGGGACATTTAACAAGAATTAAAAAAAATCGTTTCAGAATAATATTTAAAATTCCTTTCATTTGCATTTTCATTCGCAAAACATCTATAGTTTTGTATCTATCATTTTTCGTATAAATAGTTTTCGTTCACTCATCTGCACACTGGTTCCTACAACTATTCCAACAAAACTTGTTATTATGAGCAAACAAGTCATTCAGCGCTTTCTGATAAACTCGTGTCTAGCGTTAATCAGTGTATCGTTATACAACGCCGATTTCTATTGTTAACAGTGCGCAAAGCGTCCCTTTGCATAAGCCAATCTCCATTGCAAAGCCACGAGTTTCCTCGCATTAGTGCCGACCGCATCTCTAATAGCGTCGAATCAAATCTTAATTACACCGTTCTTCTGTGACGCGCACACTTTTCGAGCTCAAAGTCCGCCGCATTTCTTTTTCCCCACCGTTTGTCCGCTGTGTCCCTCCCCTCCCCCCATCCGCGTTTCCCATACACGCGCCAAGTTTTTTCCTCCGCTCATCAGGCATATTCTCAATTCTCGACAATAATATCTTTTCAGCATTATTTATTATAGTAATTATATTCTATATAAAAATCTTTCAGTGTTTCATAATGCCTTATTGATAATATATGAAATTCCATAGAGTATCTATGGATTTCCTGTAGCATTTCCCATACTACTTTACATGGGTAATTTTTATTTATAAATCTGAATTTTGTTCTGCCAAGTGATGCAATAAACTGCCAAGTGATTTCAGAAGATATATTTTCCGCTATAACAATGTCTTGCAAGATTTCTACAGCGGGGAAAAGCGTTTTTCGCGTTGCGCCGCGCAATCACTCATAACTCTATGTGTTCTATAAATAGTAACGGCAGAAATGGCCGTGCTGCTTTCTAAGTTGACGAAAACACCTTTGCAAGAGGCCGGCAATTCGGGCGCAAAACTTCGTGTTCGAAACTCCGAAGTCTTTTTGCAAGGCGACGGCATTTTGCCGTTTTCGCCCGATTCCACGATTCGGGAACAGATAACAGCAGGTATTCGATAGAAATCGGAATGCCTAATCTCGATTCGATAAGCGAAATAGTTGCTGGAGTGAATAGTTGTTGTCGACGCAATTATTCTGCGCTTACATAACCGTTCGTTTATTCAAAACAGCGTCGCGGTTATCTCGCGGGGATTGCGACACGAATTACGTCTCGCGACGCGAAAAACCGACTTTTTCCACCACTCCCGACTGTTTCCCACTTTTTTCGTTTACTCTCCGCGAAACGCCGTAAACAGCGCTTTGTTTACACTTCAAGGTCACCGAGACGAACGGGTTTCCAAACAACTCAGCCACGAGGAAAAACGACAACAAACTTGACTTTTCCGCCAAGCAAAACATGCGACTGCGCCGACCGCCACGCGCACTTTTGAAACGGTTGCGCGCGCATTTTAAAGGGAAGGCGCACTTTCTTTTAGAAAGTGCCGCGCGCGGATTTTGACAAATGACGGGATCTGCAGAATTGCGTGTGGTTCCCTCCCCCCGCGATTGGAGGAGAAAAAAGAGTTACGAATCTCTTTCGGAACTGTTTATGCGATATTGACCGAATCGCGCGCCAGCTGACTCGGGCCCCGAAGGGCATCGGCGCGCCGTCGCGCGAATCCGTGTCGCGCGAGATTGCGTGCTCCAATTCGCGCGGTTCCCGAGCGAAATTCGATCTCGGTCGGACTTTTACATAATTTTGTATTCTAAACAAGTTCGAAACAACAAAGGAAAGATGAAATCATAAATCCCAATTACAAGAAAATGAAAACAACAGTTCTTTCCAAAATCAACTATAAGAATTTTTCCAAGAATGTATATAAATAAATGCAAACGTGTTACAATTTGATTGTAAACAATCAAATTAGTACATTTCTGTTTCAGAAAATGTGTCTCCATAAGACCTATGACAAAGTAACTAAACAGATAAATAAATAAATAAATATATGTTATCATGACAATACTGTCAAGTTTGAAACCATACGAATTAAAACATTTTTCTGTTTCAAAAAAATGTTTTTTCCTCTCCAGAAGATCTATGAAAACGTAAACGAATAAATGTAAACAGAAGCATTTCGGAGACAGTCGACTGGGCAGGCGAAAAAGGGCGAGATTGGACGAGGGAAAGCGCGCGCGCTCGTGCGGATACTCACCGCGGATCGAGGAACCTGGGCGGGGGCGGGGGCGGCTCGACAGCCGTTCGATCGGCGTTCGGTCGGCGACGGCCGATCCGGCCAGACGACAGCAGGGGTCGCTTCCGCGGCGTCGGCGTCCGCTTCGGAGCGCGGCTTCGGCTAGTCCGTGGCGCAGTGTGCCGTTCGTTCGCAGCGCTGCTCTGCACTTTCGCACGCGCGCACCACACACCAGCCAGCCAACCAGCCAACCAGTCAACCAACCAACAGCAAGCCGCACGAGTGCAGCGCACACTAGCAAACGTGAGCAAGCACTAGTGGCGCGCACCGTGGCCGATCCGAAAGCTCCGCGCCGGATAGCGCCGCCAGGCGGCGCTGCGCCAGGGAGCGATCCGGATGCGGGAGCAAGTGTGCTGGAGAGGGCGCCAGCGGACGGCGAGACTTATCTGTGGAGAGACATCTATCAGTCGATCGCTATGACAAATTTGACATTTTTGTATAAGAATTCTGGTGTAGGAAATTGAGGTTATGAAGAGACAGGGCCTTCTGACGAGCTCAGTTCCATCTTCGTTCTGAACTGTAGGTACGATACCGGCGCAAGTCAGTTGCAACAGCTGCCTTATCGGCAAGGATTGTTAACGAAAGTAACAAAACGCAAGGTCAGTGGGGTTGGAAAACTAATGGTTTGGTTTTCCAAACCATTAGATGGAAAACCAAACCATGGTTTGAGTTTTGTAAACAAATATTGACATACCCACAATAAAACAATGGTGAAGGACATGCGGAAACGGAAACCGTCAGACGCGGTTTCCGTTTCTATTAAGAATTATTACGAACCCGTGTTCCGGGTTCGTAACAATTCTTAATAAAGCAAGATAACTACGAAATTTGAAGCATGAAATTTCGTAACAGAATTACAAAATTTCGTAAATAAATTTATTGACAGAAAAAAATTTTATCCGGAACAGGAATCGAACTCGGATTCTTATGTTTCTGAACACTCGTCCGCTAACCACTCGGCCACCAAGCATTCTTATGAATACTGATAATAACAACTCCATTGACACTAGTGGCATTTTCGACAAGCGTTCCGGTTCAATCTCTTTCATCTCGTTGAAAGAGTTTTACGAGGAACAATTTTAAGTAAATATAGACCCTATACTAAATATCCATCACCTGTCAGACACTTTTCGAGGGGTCTTTGGGTACGAAAACGGACTTGACTGAGACTGCATATGTCAGCGGAGCAGTTTTTCGAATTTTAGGTAACATTTCTTAAGGCTGTTCGCGGTCACATGACAAAATGTCTGATAGATAAACTAATTTTTTCCAGTAAATTATAAATTAAAAATTATTGAAAATGTTTTTAGATAATCGGGCTTTGTACCGCGATGCGAAATTGACTTGTGCATAAAACAAAACGTACTTCATTGAAATGTGTGCTGTCGTTAATTTACAATACGTGAAATACTTCAATTTTAGTAGTTTTTCAAGATTTTAATTTTAAATACAACATACATTTGGATGTAGTTTGTTTTGTTTTATGTAGAATTAAGTTCTGCATCGCGGTAAGAGCCCGATTATCTAAAAACATTTTCAATAATTTATAAATTACTGGAAAAAATTAGGTTATCTGTCAGACATTTTGTCATGTGACCACGAAAAGTCTTAAAAGGTGACACTCTCCGCGCCGCAGATTGTGTTGCTTTGTCGAAATGTTGACATATTTTGGAACGTTTTTAAGAAAACACAAATATTACTAATTAATATTTTTTATAATTTTCACCATATGATAATTTCATTACTCTTGAATATTTTGATTTTTTAAGTAAAATTTCTGATTTGCAATTTTGCTAAATTATAAATTTGTGTTTATGTTATGTCAAATCGTAAAGAACATACAATTTTTGTATGTTTTTTACGATTTGACGAATTTTGAAAATTTGTCAAACCCCTCCAAAAGTGTCTGAAAGGTGATGGATATTTAGTATAGGGTCTATTCTCGAGGTATTATGCAAAAAGTCCGGGGTCAGTATCAGCTTTCAAAAAATATTGCCCAAAATACGAAAAAATGCTCCGCTGACATATGCAGTCTCAGTCAAGTCCGTTTTCGCACACAAAGAGCCCTCGAAAACTGTTTGAAAGTTGATGTCGTACCAGCATCAACGAAGAAGTTAGAGTGGAAGGTGATCCATCTTACACGAAATTAAACGTTATTCGGGCACTTGCAAACAATTCGTGTGTTGTGTGTAGAAGGGGTGAGAACGTTTCCAGGCTCACACGCAAAGCGAGAGTTGACATTTTTTTGAATGTGAACATTTTTGTGACCGATTCAGTGCGCTGCTGTGCCCAGCATATCGATGATGAAGGAAAACTTTTACGTGCATTGCAACATGGACTGCAATATTTTAATCGACACTATCAACTAAGTGGTCCCAACTTAAGCTTATTTTTGGAAACAATTCGCGAACTCCAAGCTAATCAAGTTCGTGATTTTACGAAAGAAACAAACTTCGCAGAAGATGAATTTGCCCTTATTAGTCCCGTAACAAAAGAAAAGTTCGATGATTTATTTGGTTATTGCGCTCCAGTCCCAGTAGATGACGGATTCAGGTACATCAAGAGAAAAGACCTAATGGCGTTTTTATGTAAAATGCGACAGGGAATGTCTGATGACTTTTTAAAGTTAATCTTCAATTACAGTAGTCGTCAAGCTGTAAGTCTTGCAATATCCCTTGCAAGATGTTCATTAATGATACGTTTCGTTCCCGAAAATATCGGCTTGCCCGCGATAACACGGGACCAATATATCGAACGCCACAATACTGATTTCGCAAACACGTTATATAATGATGAACCCGAAATTCCTAAGGCAATAGTATACATTGATGGAACTTACTCCTACATTGAAAAATCGAGTAAGTTTAAAGGTTTGCGACAATCGTGCTGCGTTCATAAAGGACGACATTTGGTAAAACTAGTTCTCCTTGTTGCATCTGATGGATATATACTGGACATCCATGGACCATATTTTTCGGGCTCCCAAAACAACGATGCCGCAATTCTCGAGAATGAGTTTGAACATGATGCTGGGGAATTGAGGCAATGGTTAGGAGAAAACCCCATCGTAATTGTTGATCGAGGTTATAGGGACGTTCTTCCTTTACTGGATAATCTTGGAATAGATGCCCACATGCCACCTGTACTTCATCCAGGGGAACATCAGTTATCAACGCTAGACGCGAATAACTCGAGGTTGATTACCAAAAGTAGGTGGATCGTTGAAGCCCGCAACGGTCATATAAAATCCATCTTTAAGTTTTTCAAAGATGTTATCACGTTCCATCATGTCACCCATTTACGAGACTTATACATGATAGCCGGTGCCATTATAATCAAGTATCGTGACCGAATTTTGATGGAAGATACCACACCGGAACTAGCGCAGGAGATGCTGCGAAAATCTCGCACACAAAACGATTTACAATCGTCGTGAATCAGAATCTTGCGAGACGAAATGCTGTGTGGGAAAGACTTCATGAACCAGACTTGTACCAGACTTTCCCCGTCTGGACCTCAATTACCTAAAAGACTTAACAGTTGGTGTTTATCAATTGAAATTAGCGCCTTCTTATATTCAGGACACGTTAGCCAGAAATGAAAATGGAGAATTTGAAGTAGATACAAACAGAAATGAGGAAGGATTTTTGCGTGTCCGCATTTTCTCTCGTTTTCGGAATGCTACAAAGTACCAGCTATTGATTAGATATCGGACCGATGAGTGTGGTAATTTACATAGTAACTATAAAGTTTTCTCCGTGGGTCGCTGACCATCCCTAACGGAACAGCGATGCGAAATCGACATCGAATCGACGTCGAATGTCCTGTTCAACCAATCTTGATGCAATGTTTGTTGCATACAAAGTTCATTTGATTCATTGCCAGCGCCCCTTATCAGCGTGATTTATATTGTACAATATTCATGGAAAACTTTATTTTTAGTAGAAGACGACGACATACAAGGATACTACTGCACTTGCAAAACAGTAGCTAGAACACTGGGAACCTGTGCCCATATTGCTAGCGTGCTTTGGTATCTGGGATTCGCTCGTCATCAACCAAGAGTCAAGTTCCCAAGCACAGCTTTAATCGACACTATACAAGATGCTGGAAATCGTTAAGATATTGGTCCAAGTATCTTATATTGAAAAGAATGTTCAGTGTGTAAAACTGATATTTTCTGCGTTAACAAAAATATGGTATCAGCAACATTCGGATCGCCGATTTGAAGAAATTAGTATTACATATGTCGAGTCCCTTGCAGACAATTCTACAGATTGCGATAACCCTGCAAAAAGTATTGCATAGAAATAAATAGAGATTTATTCGAAATAACAAAATGAATTCCTACGCAGAAATAGTTCGCATTAAAATAAACAAAAATTCTCTATTCCACTCAATTCGATTCTATTTCAGAGGCATGACAGTCACTGTAGAAAAATTAGCTAATTCCTGATGAAGCATTCATACCGATTCAATTCTTAAAGTTGATGTTATGAATAATGAATTCCATTTCATTCGTTTCAATTCTTATTGCAGCTAATGTTCTAGAAGTATCATTTTAATTCTCCAATCCAAATTAATTTGCTTTGTTTAGGAATTTAATCCATTGATTTCAATTCCAGACAGTACAAAATGAATGCTACATTCAGCCCGAAATCCCATTAAATCCGACATTACCGTTGTTTTTTATTTAACTTGTCTACATCGAGAAAAATTGATTGTAATAAGTACAGACAAGAATGTACATTTGCAGTTTGAGACTGCAAAACAATTTTATAATGAAACTGTAATTATTCGAATAAAGTAAACGTAAACATTACAGTCTTGAATCCAGAAGTCTGTAACTACATTTTAAGAGTAGCGTTATGTGCAGGGCTGTACCTATTCCATTACTTTTTCGTATTAATACAGATGATATCACAAATACAGCAGTAATAAATAATTATTAATGATGGATTACATATTACAAAGTAATGGTTAAGGGGTATCGCAAGTGAAATGACTATTTTCGTCATTTTTCAACCGATCGCCATGATTTTTTGTGTAATGATAGCCCTTGACCCCCGCTTAAAGAAACTGGGATCAAATGTGGAAAAAAGTGCATTG
>JABFPB010000228.1:0-19318 GCA_022817645.1 Ceratoteleas bidentatus
TAGCGACCGATTCGGTTTTCCCAGTGTCAACAAAGTTTTTATTTAGTGTATACAAGAAAGCTTCGTGGCCGAGTGGTTAGAGGACAAGTCTCCGGAAACGTAAGATTCCGTGTTCGATTCCGCTTTCGGGAGAAACATTTTTTTCTGTCAACAAATTCATTTACGGAATTTCCTAATTGATTTGGGAAATTTGTGAGCAAACTTTTCGATTACAGTTCCCAGTACATTTGAGAAATGTATATGTTCTACGAATTTTCATTATACATGTTTCTTCGGTTTCAAATTTCCTATTAGTTCCTACAAGCCTTGCTACATTTAGGAATTTGTAGGAGCTTGCAACACGGGTCGTACTTCAAAACACATGACGCGTTTTAAATAAAACGCGTAACGTGTTTTGAATCAAAACACATTGGAAAACGCGTTGAAGTGTTTTAAAATCGAGGACAAATGTGTTTTAAAATAAAACACTTGTTTTTGCAGTGATAGAGATAATACTTAATGATCAAAAACGGAGAGTTGAAAAAGCACACATGGGGTACCTTGATTATTGAAAAAGCGCAAAAAAATTTTGTTAAATTTAACTAAAATTTGGATTTTTTGAGGAGCTGTTGGAAAATGAATTAAATCGTTTCAATTATATGTATTTATTTACATAGAATGAAAACATCCAACAAGACTAGTACAACTGTACGATACGAATACATATTTATACGTTCTTCACAAAACAACAGGCATATTTGTATTGCTCAAGAGGTTTAAGTATCTTAAAATATCAATTCTGCCATCTTCATAGTGAGACCTCATCAGCAGTCGCTGTTCTCTTGACGAGTCGTTCGTTTTACGAGGACGGACCCCCGCAAATTTTAAATGCGTCTCAGTCTGCAACAATTTTAACGTCTCCACGCACAGATGGACGCTCGGATGCGGACCATAAAATTAATCTTTTAAGTGTCTGAAAATTAATGTTTTTCTAATTTTATGTTGATAAATTATCTTAAAATATTCAAATTGGGCACTTAATCTTTACCTGTGGTACGATTCTGGGCCGTCCGTCGTTCGAGGGTGTCTGTCAGCAGTAGGTGCTTCGGCCCAAAGAGAGGGCCGAAACTCTCCTTTTTCGATCATTAGGTATTATCTCTATGTCATTAGATAAGCGTTCCGCTAATCAACGGTGCGCAGATGATACCCCTCGATGTGCGCAGATGATGCACCGATAGAGGCCTGATAAGGCACTTTGTGCGCAAACGATGACCACCGATATAAGCAAGGCAAACATAACACCATTTGGAAAATACCTTGACACGGAGACAACTACACCATAGTCTCTTAAACATAAAACTTGACAAATGTTTACCATAATGTAGTAATTTCTGAAGAGGACCAACTCCATGGTCGAAACGTTAAATTAATCACTTTATTTATAACTTTTAGTCTGCTAAATTGGTCGGAAAAAATTATTTTTCACTTTTACAAAAAATATCATCTATTTCGCGAGAAATATTTTCCAATAATAAGCTAGATATTGAAGCTACACTATCGATGAAAAACTCAAATTCTTGCCTACACAGAGAAAAATATTCCGGGAAGACAGCCACAATTGTGGTAACCATTACCACAATCGATGGTAACATGTGGCTTGCTAAAAACTGCTGTAATATGTCGAATTAATTCAAATTCGAAAATGTTTTTCTCGCCATTTCCAATTATTTCTAGAGGATCTTCAACATCGCCATTGTCATCAATATTGTCGGTCGCCATTTCAGCTTTACAGTCTTTACTAATCAATCATGAGAAAGAAATTAACTGTTAATTGAATTAAATATTCACGCCTTTTATAAATTGCTTAAAACAACCTCAGTCTTACATTCGTGAGCTTAAATAGTACATCAAACACATATTTTAAACAAATTTTAAACAAAATCGGCTATGACAACTTAAAGTGCGAGTAAACTGCTTTTAAGTTGTTCCATACAGGTATATACTTTGTCATGCAACGTCTGAATTTCGTACACGTGATCCATATCGGTTTACATTTATCCGACTACCGTGCTTCTAAGACCTGGAAAAACTTGAAACAGGTGTCTAGTGCTTGAACACAACTATCAGTTTTGAAGAGAATGTCATCCACAAATACATAGTTTATATCTTTAATATCTCCGACGCCAAGTATCAAAGGCTGTACAGTTGTCGAAGACTTTCTGGCCGCTTTCTGCTTGTCTTGAATTATTTTATCAACTGCCAGAACATCCTACGATTAAAATATATTAATAATCCTGTAGATGTTCCGCACAATGTTTACATAATTTAATTAAAATCTTACATCGACTTGTAAATAGAAACTTTCTTGCATTGCAGTTGTTTTAGTATGCGATGATTCACCTTTCTTGCTTTTTCCAATATTCGAAGTGTAAAATAGATGTGATGGATAACGTACGGCCAAAGCATCTGAATATAAATAAATTTGATATTTAATAACCATATATATGCAAATAGAAATATTAAAGATTGCCAGATTACAAGTGTACCTGTGTTACAATTCTTTAATTCCGATGGAATTATACCGCGCTTAAGGCATAAGTGTACAATTTGCTGCGACAGACTTGCCCACTTTTCATATAATTTTTTAGTTTTGTCGGGATATAACTTATCAAAGTCTTTCAACATCAAATTTCGTCCATTTTGCGAAGACAAGACAGGAAATTCTTTAAAATATGCTTGAATGCCATTATCGACTAAATATTTTTACGCAAATTGAAAGAATGGTTCCAACAATTCTGCAATTTCTGATCGAGTTCGAGGTTGCCTTTAATGTATTGATATGCTGTGTTTTCATTAGCACCTGTTTCAACTGCTTCGTCGTTAATTTCCGCACTAATTAAATTATTGCAAAAATTAATAATAATAATAATAATAATAATATTAATAATCATAATTGCGTCATACGAAGAATTTACCTTTTCTTTTTGGGATTCTCCCGATATTATAGTATCTGCACGCAAGTTTGCCACTTGCAGACACTTTCGGTATGATTCCAACCTTAGGTTTATACGGCACATACCAAGTGAAAGCAGATTCTGTGGGATACGTCTTCGCGATTTCCTCTGACGCCTTGATGAAAACACTTCGACTTAATCTAAATTTAAAATGGTGTTATTTTAATGATTACATAATTAGTTTCATAAGAATTCTATAATTAAAACATTTATGGTTATTAGGGAAATTGTAACTACATATAAATATCACTCTTACGTCGCGTTTTCTGAATAATTATTTATCAAATAATCCACAACAAAATAACAAATGCGAGTACGATCAGTGTTGCTTAAGTCTTCATTACTTGTTGCCAAAGTCTTCAAGTCGCGAGTCTTGGAAAATAACTGTCGCAGTCCCTGATCGCATACATAGAAAGATCGGAATTAATTTGAGCCTAAGTTTTCAAATATATAATGAATTTTCCAAGAAATGTTTATAATTGTTATCCAAATAAAGTTACTTACTCCCTTAAAAATAGTCGCATCCGTGGTTCACTTTTTGCCTTTTTTTACTCCGAGTGTTCTTTATTACTGGAAGAGCAGTTTCTGAGACTCTTTGTTGCTTCTTGATTCCAGTAATCTCGATCACTCCAACTGGATCTTCTAATGCTTGTTGTCCCCCGTCAGTTACAGTAGTATTTGACACGTCAGATGAATCGTCTAAAAGTAGTTGACGCTTAGTGGTTACAGTATCCTCCGGCAAAACGAACGGATCTTCAATTAGGGGATCTTCACATGTAGCCAAAACTTTCACATCGACAGAATTTTCGATTCTGCCTTCTTTCCCTACGTCCACAATATATTCAAAGTTCTGAACAGTTGAGAATGCAGAATTATTATAATTCTAAAAAAAGGATGATTGTAAATGAAAATGTGCTATATCTGTATTTATAAGGGGTATTATTACAGGTAAAAAAACATACTGTCTTATAGGCTTCAAACATTAAATAAATTTCTTTCTTAAACCAAGTGTCGGAATAAGCTCTTTAATATCATCAGAACTTAATTCGATGAAAATACTTTCATCGATTGCATTTTCTAGAACAATATAAAAGAGATAAAATGCTTGCATAAGAAAATTTTGAATATCCGACACCTTTTTATTTTATATATATTGATTGAATCACTATATACCTTTGAAAATGGATATCAACTCCGGTAAATTAAAATCATGCAAAATACGTGTAATAAAGTCACTCGACGAACCCATGTCACCTAATGATTCAAATATCAAAACTTTGAGGTTAGAAATATGAAAAACGAAATAAATACCCTCTTGTTTGCATTACGTTCGTATTCGATTATGAAGATCACACATTCATAACCATTGCTAAACATGTGCGTTACTTACCGTGACACTCTGTAAAACGCGAAAACCGATCCAAAACGTCGAAGCAAAACCGACCGCCGGTAGCGTTTGCGTTGTTGTCGAAGCAAAACCGAACGCCGGTCGTACGCGCGTTGTTGTCGAAACAAAACCGAACGCCGGTCGCACGCGTGTTGTCGTCGATGCAAAGTCGAACGCCGGTCGCAAGTGCGTTGTTGTCGACGCGCGAAAAGCTGAGCGTAACCGTCGCAGTACAAACTGCATTGAAAACGCCCCTTTTTATGAAGTCGTAGATTACAGTCTAGACTGCTGATTTAAAAGTCAAATATTAGCAGTCTGACTGTACAGTCTAGACTGTTAAAATAACAGTCCAGACTGTTGTTTTTTTCATATTTTCACTGAATGCTAAACGTCATATTTCTTTGGGTGTAAGTGGTGATTCTTACCACTTAATTTTCTCAGTGTAATCCTTACAAATATATAAATGGGAATATATGTTTGTTTGTTCGAGCATCACGCTTAGACTAATACAGCTTTCAAAATACCGACTTCACAGGTGGAATCCTTGAAGTCTCGAGATGGTTATAGGCTATACAAATTTTTTATGTAAATGTAAAAAATAAGTTTTTTTTCAAATTTTGTAATGACTGGCATCCATTTTTTGACTATTTTTTTTACCATTTTTTACCATTTTTCGACCATTTTTTGACCGTTGCCTGCCCGTTACCTGCCTGTAGTCTCTATGTAGTCTGGCCGTTGACCGGGCATGTCTGGCGGTTGTCCAACCGTTGTCCGACCGTTGTCCGATCATTATCCGATCGTTGTCCGATCGTTCTCCGATAGTTATCCGATCATCATCCGATCCTTTTCCGATCCTTTTCCGATCGTTATCCCATCGTTTTTCGATCGTTATCCGATCGTTATCTGATCGTAATCCGATCGTTATTCGATCGTTACCCGATCATCATCCGATCGTTATTCCATCGTTTTCCCGTCGTCATCCGATAGTTATCCGATCATCATCCGATCGTTATCCCGTCGTTTTCCCATCGTCATCCGATCGTTATCCGATCGTTATCCGATCGTTATCCGATCGTTTTTCGATCTTTATCCGATCGTTATCCGATCGTTTTCTGATCGTTATCCGATCATTATCTGATCGTAATCCGATCGTTATCCGATCGTTACCCGGTCGTCATCCGATCGTTATCCCATCGTTTTCCCATCGTCATCCGATCGTTTTCCCATCGTCATCCGATCGTTATCCGATCGTCATCCGATCGTTATCCGATCGTCATCCGATCGTTATCCGATCGTTATCCGATCGTTATCCCATCGTTATCCGATCGTCATCCGATCGTTATCCGATCTTTATCCGATCTTTATCCGATCGTTATCCGATCGTTATCCGATCGTCAGTCGATCGTTATCCGATCTTAACCCACCGTTATCCCATCGTTATCCGATCGTCATCCCAGCATTATTCGACTAATATCCGACCCTTACATTCCGACCATTATCCGACTATTATCCGACCATTATCCGACCATTATCCGACCCTTACCCGACCATTATCCGATCCTTATCCGACTATTATCTGACCTTTATTGGCCCCATATCCGACCGTTATTCGACCTTTTTCCACCGTTATCCGAACGTTATCCGTAACTTATCAAACCCTTGTCCGATCCATATGCTTAGCTGCTTCTTATCCACCCATTATCCGACCGTTATCTAACTGATATACGGCGACATAAACGGCCGTTATGTCGACATTGGTCGACATAACGGCCGTTGTTCCTTATCTAACAAGTATCTGACCATTATATGACCGTTAGTCCACCGATATCCAACGTTATCTGACCGTTATTTAACCCTAATAGGTTTAAATATTTAAATATGTAAAAATTTTACTTTTCATTTACGATGGTCCATGTGTGAGTTTGATTCAGGTTATATGAACTACATTGTTCAGTTAGGGACTAACTCAGATAAGGAATGATGTAATCTTATTCATCCCGAGCGAAGCCGGACCGCGTCGCAATTCATCATCATCAACAAAAACCGTTGCCATGCTACGCCATAAATGAGTGTTTAGCGTTTTTAATAATATTATAAGAAACGTGTGCAAAACGACGTAGGTAAAAATGCTGTGCGCAAACGAGGCCGTGTGCAAGAACAGCAATAAATACGAAGACCGACCCAAGGTCGATGTTCAATACCTGAAGCTCTGTGCACGTAAATTCGTTAAACTCTCCGTACGTCTTGCATCTAATTATCAGGGTTCGCGGAAGCGAACCCGATGAGCCAAAGCCGTCAGGGGGCGCGCTATACGAACAGATATACCGGAGTTTCGTCGCGCTCTCTCTCTCTAGCACGTGACGTTAAGTGCGCAGAGTGAGTGAGAGGTTGCTAATCTAGCAGATCGGTCAGCCATTTTTTCCGTATCATGGTTTCGACCAATCAAATCGCTCGAACGGTCCGTCTCAGTCGGCCATTTTTTCCGATTTTTTTCCGATTTTCGGCCAATGTTGAATTCGATGCGAATTCAACATTGAATATCTTCTAATTTAACATCGAAATATTAAAGGTTTTAAGATTGGTTACCTGTCATTTTGATCATGATAGACGTTAATTAAGGTTCAGCAGCATCAATATCACCAAATTTAATATATAATTTATTTAGCATCAACATTTTTTCCCATCTAGGTGAAAAACTGTGAAAAACTACCCAGCAGGAAAAAAACAAATGTGCCAGTAGTGGCCCAGTACTGTCCAACTCTGGTACGACGTTATCGTCCCAGTACTGGCCCGACTCTGGCGCTGTCGCACTCTGGTATGACGTTATCACTCCAGTACTGGGCCAGAGTGAATTGATCATGGCCCAGTACTGGCTGCCAGTACTGGTCATTTCCCACTGGGACGCCATACTGTTGCCAGATTTTCTTTTTTACTAGGGATGTATTTAAAGACTTTAAGTTTCGTGCCAAAAATTAAAAAGTTGGAATATACATGATTCGCGTAAATTCATCGGTAATTCCTCGTATTCCGTTCACGGTAAATCGGCGAATTGATCGGCAGTGAGCCAGGCGAATCAGGCGAGTTCCTCTAATCATATTCCGCTCTGGTTTTGTCGTATAAATGTCATTTTTATAACCCCCGCGACACGCTACCGAAAAATCGTTGGCCTTGATGCATAAATACAAAGCCGGGACGTTCAATTGAACATTCCGGCGGCGGCGTTTCTGTAATTTAGCGCGATTTCACGACTTATAATTCGCGAGTCCGTAAAATTGAAACGCAGCCTCTGAATGCCAATGAAAATAAAATGCTCAGTCCCGGCGCTCGCACGTCCGCTTCATTCCGAATGTAAATGTCCCGTTCCCGGGCTTTACGCAGTTTCCGTTATCGCCGGGGAATACAAAGATTGTTCGATAAATGTCGTATCGAAAGATCAGCAGACGTGCGCGCCGGCGACGAAGAAATAAGGAGCCGTTGAGGCTGCGCGGGACGAGGCGGAGGGGAGAGGGCGCAAAAAAAGGAGACGGGAAAAACGCCTGGGGCAAAAACCGAGGAAGTGGGATTCTTTTCTTATCGCGCGCGTATCTCCGGCGAGCCATTTTTTGAGCCCAGGCATAATGAGCCGACCGTTTAGCGCCAAGTTGATTAATTCGAAAGAATGCGCGACGAACGCCGAGACGAATGTCGTTACAACTAATTTTGCTGTAATTGTCCGTTGTAAGGCGTTTCCGCGAACTACGAACCGGCTGGACGTGGATCGCGATGAATTATATTAGAGAACGGGATTTCAAATCTCGGATGAGTCACGTGCTTGATAATATTTGACCGTCATTTCATACCGGAACGGATTCCGATTACACCGTCGCAGTACGCGTATTACGACCACTGAGTGTAATCGTTTTCCAACTAATATCGAGAGTCGTCTGTAGTCGTAAATCGAAATAGATTCGGCGTTATCGCGTTTTGAGATTGGCTATGGCGAGACATTTTTCACCGACGGTTTACGATTAAATTAATATGATTACGGGCGGTTAAATAAATCAGGCTCGTGGAAATAACGAGCCCCGAAAAGGGAGAAACGGCTTATCTCGGCACGCGGGGATCAATCCTCCGGAGAGCCATAATAGATATAATCATGGCGACGTGTCAACCCTTCGTCGACGCAGGCCCACTTCTGAGACCTTAGCTGCGGATTTCGTAGGGAACGGTCCGAGAATTCGCTGTTGTGTCAGAAGTCACGTGCTGCCGGCGTCGGTTTAAAGTGAGCGCGTCGCTTCTAATTACGAGATTAATCCCGCTTCCGATTCCATTCAATTTGGGTACAGGAATTGATCGACGAGAGAGATTATTTTGTGATTGCGTGCACGAAAGGCGATGCCATCATGTTTGGATCTATGATGCAAACAGACGCATCGTGGCTCATTGCCGAATCATCAAGCAAATTGCCTACAACTTGTAAAATTTTTACTATATTCAGAAGCATTATTGCAGTCATCTATTAAATATCATAGCATAGTCTGTAAAGGATCAAACCTTAATTTCTTTAGTGTTCAGCAGTACTCCACGTAAAGTCCACCAATTCCTATTTACAATCCAGCAATTGTCCGTCTAATATCTGCTATCAGTTTGTTCGATATCCAGACATTCAACAAAAGTCTGTAGAATGTCTGGCAACAGTCTTTTCAATATAGGAAGACAATTTGTCTAACGTCTTACAACAGTCTGACTCTCCGATATTTCAAAGTCAGCCAATTCCTATGACGACATCCTCATATCTCAAGCCATCCGCAGCAATTTCCCACACAAATAGATAATTGACGATTGTAATACGATCATCATTGCCCCTAAAGATCGTGGCACCATCGGGGAAACGTCGCGACAATAAACATAAATTCGTCGCCACGTCGGCGGATCATAACCGGGTGGTTTGTGCGAATCATGACCGCGACGCGACGAAAATAATCGCGAAGGACAAAGGTACAATGGGGCGTGTCCCTCGGCGACGGAACAATACCGGGGTTCGGGCCACGTGGCAGATGCGATCCGCCATAAGCGTTCGACAATGGGCGAAGAACGGCAATATCATCCTCGCGCTCGATTCATATTTTAATCTCGCGCAATCGCGCATTCCCCGTATTTATTTGACGCGCCTCGACGGGCATTGTGAGACAGATAGCGTTTTTCGCGCGCGCGCGCGAGAGCCAATCGGCTTTGCTATTGTTGCGCGGAATCAACTGTGAAATTTTCGCGTTTAAACGGCGTGCTTTATTGCGCCCGGCTCGCTGTTTCGGCTCTAAACCGCTTTGTCCCGCGGAAAAGGGCAGACAAACACTGCCGCGACAAAACAACTCGACCCTTTGATCCGCAAATATGAATCCACGAATCACGAGTCGCGACGCGTAATTGCCGCATGGTGACGTCATCGCGACTCAATCAATGATAGACGAGGGAGGGTTGGGCCCCATTGATGATCGGCGAAAAATCGTCATTGCGGACTACACTTTGTTTGATGACGACGATGAATTAGGGATGGTGCGGTTAAGGGCTCACTTTTCAATGGAATTGCGATCAAGCGCGCGGAATATTAGAGGACGTTTTTGCGTTAAGCCACGAGTGCAATCACGATTCAAAAGTTTTCAATGATTTAAAGTTGTAGCGGACCTGCCATAACTGAGAGGTTTATTTCTGATTTTAAATAGATTGGACCATTGCCAATCGCTGAATAAGTTGTTGGGAAAATGTGGATAGACTGTTGCCGGGACTTTGGATAGACCGTTTCCAGACATTCGACAGATTGTCATTCTCCAAACATGTTGTACCTCGATGTTGAATATTTACTAATTGTAGACATTGAAGGTACTTTTGTAGATCTGGACAGACTATTGGAAAACTTTGGATCGACTCTTGCCAGATGTAGGTCATGTTAAAGCCAGACTTTTAACAAACTTATACCAGAGACTGGACAATCTGGATAATTTCTGGACTGTTAATAGAAAATGTATTACTCTTCTAACTGAACTTCAAATAAACGAACTTTCAATCTTTCATACAGTGTCCTAGTAAGAATGAAACACATATAACTGGTATGGTGAAAAACATATGGTTATGTTGATTGACACAGCTTGACGGTCACGATCAAGAAACGATTACGTTGAAAGCCCGAGAGTGATTGTATTCCGGATTCCAACTGGAAAGCCGATCAATATTTGCCACGAGTCGTTGACAATTTGGCTACAAATTAGATCATTTCGTCATTTTACGGTTAGTTTGCAGCGTGAAGGTCGATAAATCACGACTCGTTCATTGCCAACGCAACAAGCCATTCATCGCGCTCGTGATGTCTTCTCCAACGAAGCGCGATATTTGAGCGTGTCATCATTAACCTTCCTTCGGCGTTGAAGCGGCAGTTGATATTGCCCGGGTACCTCGCCGTTATTTTTTTCGCACTCGATATCATAATATCCGCAATATCCATTATCGCGGCCGGCCCGAATCGTGTGTACACCAACATACGACGGAACCGCGTAAAAATATCCGAAATTACGTTGTAATGGTCGCCAAACATCCTGAAGTAATGATGATTGCACATAAATATCAGCTCGCCAGCAACACGAGTGAGCCATTATCAAATCATCGCGCTACAACGCATCTTGAAATTATAATTACCGCGGTTCGTAAATCGTCCTTGTTTTTCCAAAAAAACTTGGTCAAACTGCTGTTATATAACCGCGGTCGCGGTTACTTCCTCCCAATTCGACTCATTTGCAGTTACAGGTGATAAACTGTGCGATCCTCGAAATCATGAGTCATCGTTTTCGATCGCTAATAACGCCAGACAAACGACTCGCGAGTGTCCCACTTTTTCCCGCGTTTTCGGAAGAAAGCCCAGGAAGAGGGATGTCTAGTTCGCTGTCTCGTTAGTGCCGTCGTGTTTCCTCTCGACGTAACGAAGTTTAAGGTTTCAAGACGAATACGCGTCGGACCGGCTGCATAAACCAACCCTTTGCCTGCGAACTCAATCTCCCCTGAAAAAGTCCTCGGAAAAGGGAATTTCCGTTATGACATTGTGCCTCGAACCCCGCGGCTCACTCGCTCGTTTAATGGATGAAGCTGGATTTGATTTTCAGTTCGCGAACCGTTTTAAAAAGGAATAAGTGACTGCCGCGACGGCGTAACAATTAAGTTGGTCATTTATCATCGTTATGCAGCGGTTATCGAACATCGTCTTTTGTGAACCGCGATCGCCACTGTTTTTATGTCGACGTATCCCACTTTGATAATCGTTGGGTAGTCTTTAAATCACGATGATTTATTTATCACGGCCGCCGAGATCCAATCGCTAATATATAATCGATAAAAATAAATAATTGATAAGGTGACTTAATTAATGAACGCAAAACGACATTTATCATCGGGAATAATCATTTCATAAATTATCGCTGTTCGCAACTTATGCATTATTTACCGGCGTTCCTATGACGAAAGGAGCTTTTTGCCGAGTTATCGATCGTAGTTGATCATTTTCGAGCGTTTCGAACGTTCGAATTCCGGGTTCGTCAGAAATGACGGTTCCAAGTTCGTCCGTTAAACGTCGCACAATTACAAGTCAACCGTCGTCGCGCTCCCGCTTTTTATTCGCCGCTACAATCGCTCTTTCGGTTAACGTAACATCGACGAAGGAGTTTACCGAGCGGGCGGAAACTTTTTGCGGAAACTCATTCTATCTTCTTGCCGCGCTGCGAGCTTTGTTTGGCCCGCGTTGCGGACTTTCCGAAACAATGGTTAATGGATTTCTTGCTACGTTTTTGCCTCGACGGCTAGTAAATCCTAAGCTGCGCTCGCGAAGAAAGGCCGATTGGGCAGCGCCAAACGGGAATCCCCGGAGCGTAATTGTTAATGATTTCATTCGATCGGATTTTGGCAACTACCGCAGGGAACTATAATTGTCGTCTGAGTGCTTTCAAAATTAACTTACGCCAGTGACTTATCAAAGAATTAAATTATTTTGGTAAGTTATTTCGCTAATGCAATGTTGTACACATTTTGTGAATAATTTTTATAATTACAATATTTTTATAAACTTTATGATAGTTAAAATGAGTTTAAAAAATGATGCACCGCCGAATAAGATAAAAGAGGATTAAAAAATCACACCTCTCTCCCTTCCGCTGCATTACCGACAAATCGTGCGGATAAATGAAAAAAAAGATGAAATCGCTAAAGGGTTTCGTTGGCAACATTGCGGACAAAGGCGATTAAAATTCGCGCCGGTTCGGGTTAAAACGGAACTTTCCAGCTCGTTACACGCGTCCTAAACAGAATTGTGCTTTATTGCTCGTCATTGTCGGCTCGAGAGGCCCGAAAGATGGGATAACAAATGACGCTCGCGCAAACAAAACGCACTTTTCCCGCCCGTCATTAATGGCCATCTGGCCCTCCAAACTCTGGCCGGAAAACGCTCGCCCGACAATGCCACCTACGAAAAAGCGTTCCCCTAACGCGATTAAATGGAAAACACCGTCGGCTCAGGTGTGTTTAATGACGTGCTCGATGACTCGACTGAGACAGATTAGATAGTTTTGACTGGCGGCCCGGAATTCAAATCAATTTCCCCTGGTGCCCTAAACGCTTTTTGATCGATAGTGCATCATTTGTCCCCACGATTCTTAGGATACCGAAACAGATTGCCGATCAATAATAAAATCCCTACGTGGTTATCCGAACGATTTTTGACTTGTCAAAATCTCGGACAAACATAAAAAAATTTGAATTAGAATTAAAGAAACTATTTCTTGGAAATAGAAAAATGGTTGGAATGCAGTGTAAGTCAAAATATGAATTTTTCATTGACATTTTTCGACTCGTTCTTGCAAGCCAAGTGTAACCTAAAAAAACGTGAAAAATGGTGAACGAAAACCATAGTAGCAATGTCGTTTGGGCCGATTTGAGAAAAGACATTTTTCATCGATTTGAAGGTCGTTTTCAACATTCAATTTACGTCCAACTTCGAGTAATCATGAAAAAGAATTTTTTCTTTGCTTTAGATTAGTTAAACAGAAAATCATCCTCGTTTAGAGAAAAGCATGGTAACACAGTCATTCCGATTTGTTACACCAAATGTGTTTTCTCCACTTTAATTTATGTTAATAAGACATGATCCTCATTGACAGAAAGCATGACAGAAATAATATGTATTCCAATTTTTTTTTCAAAACCAAAAATCGGACAATTTGTTCCTGGTCGATTATCGACTATCAAAAAACATCGAAATAATTTTTCGCCCCAAAATACCGTAAACGATTCCCGTCGGTTCTCGACGAAATTTCCAAGACGTTTTCCGGCCAGTTGTCGCGCTTAATCCCGCGCGACGCGTCGCGCATTAATTAGCCGAAAGCACGCGCATAAAACCGCGCGCTCGCTTGCGTTTTGTCTAACGATTGCGCGCAACTTTCGCGAATAAAATTACGGCGCCGCGTTTTCGTTGCCATGAACGGTTAGTCGCAGACTCCGGGCGGCGGCAGCCGGTTAATTAGGTTTGCGTGTAATCGTGTTTCGGTCCTTTGGCTGTTCCGCAGTTTTCTCAAACGGTCTCTTTGTGCGCGCGACCGCGACAGTCAATACAATCGACGGGCCGAAGTGCAGTTAAAAGGCTCGCTCGCGTGCGTCACTTTTCCGTCGCCGAGCTGCTTTGATTGATGCGATTGAATTACGAGATTATGCGCCGTCGGCGAAAAGCGTCTGCTCGGAATAAGCGGGTTTTGCCGATGACGAATAATTGTTGGTACACTGTCTGCGAGGAAGAATTAATGGCTCGTCAACAATGCGGGACAATTAACGAGACGGGAAAGCAACGACGATTTCGGTCGTTTGTTTGCGCCCGATTGTGCGCAAAGAACGAATTTCGGGGGGCGACTTTTGATTCAATTATCGAGCACACATTAATTCGGAAATCTGATGATTCCAAAACGGCGAATTGGTAATCACCGTGAAGAAAAAGCGGCTTGAATAGTCGCAAATGAAACATGAATTATTAATTAACAATGCTGAATAATTAATTTGCTATAATTGAGCGGTGAAATATGGAAATTGCATTTTTGTGTGTTGCCATGTAATAATGAGGTCCGCAGTTAACGAAGGGATATTAGTTGGGATGAATTATTTACGAATGTTTTTTAAACTCGCCAAGCACGGTTGGGTAATGGTGTATTTTGTGAATGTTTAATGTTATGATACGTGAGCCGTTATCAATGGAACTTTGGCGCCTATGGAAATATGCAAAACAGTGTGCATATCATTTGCAGTTGAGTGAAAATCAATATACTATCAACAAAAAACCTTAGGATATGGAAAACTAGGTGAAGACCGGAAATACGGATGTTTTATCAGTTTACTGTTCACAATTTAGTGGACAATTTTTACACATCCGGGATATTCGATTAAACAGATTAAATTTATTCAATATAAACTAATTATGCGCTTTAATCGAAATATTGAACAATTTTATAATGCGCTGCGGTTTAACGAATTACACATGCTGCAATTTTAGTACGAAACAAATGCATATAATTGGGAAATTAATGAAACATTTTCGTTGTTCAGAAATTCGCTATCGTTGACTGCACATTTTGCAGTAATGGTAATGAAGTTTTTGTCAAAACAACCACAAAATCCTCGTAAAGATTCTAGTTTACATAATTTAAATCACAGTATCGCAGTAAAACAATCCAAATAATAAAAGTTATCAAAGCAGCTACGTTGTTTTACGTATAATTTATTTTCATTGAAAGAAGTAATTAGATGTAGACTCCACGAGGCATAAAATTAGAATAAAAACTGAATTAAGATTATATTCTGTAATGAAAATAAACCTACATACACATGTATACCTAGTTGTATGTAAATATTATATATTAAATTATAGTAAACTTGAAAATGTATTCGTGGAACATGCTGGCGTATGACAAGCACAAAGCTTTTTTTTACTCCGTATGGTAAGAATATGAAGCCAAGCTTTCTGTTTTCCAGTACCCGCTCTTGCGTTATAATAAAGTTTCGTGCATTTTACAACGTTTTTATTCCGATTTTTTAGTTCACCCTGTTTTCACGAGTGTAGGATTTTGTTTTAGAAGCACACGTATCGCGTGACGGTGTCATTTTATCGACGTACTTTTGGGATGTTCAGTAATTAGAAACCCGCCGTTTTGACCGAGAATCCTGACGCTCAAAGTGCAGCTTTCGAATTCTCAGTTTGCATTTCACAGTCGACATTCAGTTTCACGATATCATCGTCAAAGGATTTCCATTAATCAATGCAAATTATTATGAGCCACGCTAATCATTGTGAATGATCGTACAATTCATTTAGAAAGTTTACTGCCTTATTGGACTTTACTAAACAAACCCGCTTTATTTCTAATTAATTCTTCACGCTAACCAATTTGGCTAATCAACGTCGCGTGTTAAAAACACGGGTCCTATCGTCAAGATAGTTTATTCCCACTGACCACAACTCCCTATTCCCAATTCAAACCTCCCATAAAATTTTGATCGCTATTATAATGTCCCGCACCAAATCATAACGCTTGGAATAATATATTCCGGCCTTACCATCGATGTAAACCGATACGATTAACTATGGAATCACCTTAATCTCTATCCATTCTCACGGGTGATCGTATCAAATGCGCCAATACCGTCTTATCTTTCAATTAAAATCGCCCGAACAGATACGTCAAACTCCGTTATAAATACTATCGTACGCCCCCAAAATTTGAAGTACACAATTTCCTTAGTTAATTCCCAGTCAATAATTTAAAATCGAGTTTATTGTTAAACTATTTTGCAAGTTTAACAAATACGAGGACTTACAATACTGAATGTACAATTTCAAAGTAGTTAATCATTTTTTATGCAAACTGATCGTGATTCAAACAAACTGGAATTGGAAGTGATTCTTATCACGACCATTTTGTAACCAAAGTGATGAAATCTTCACAAAACGTTATTTTTGCCTTGATCAATATTTTATAAATATTTAAAAAACAATATTACATCGCGCATTGCTGTGCGCATCGCTAAATACAATTTCTTCACTTTTCAGTCGCCTCAACAAACTCGTGATTTGCCATTACGATTGCCCTAACATCTCCCAATCACGATGACGATCACAATCACGACGCTCCGCGGGATTAAGTCGTATTTCCTGCGAATGTTTCGCCGCCGCGGTTCCCTCCCAATTCGTCAGCCGAAATATAATATTCGTCGCTAATAATTCCGGTCTTCCCGTTTTGTTCGCGTGTACCGCTACTCTGCCCTCTTCGTCGCACTGTCTCGCTCGCTCTCGTGGAAACGCGAGGCAACGCCCTACAACGTCGAGCGCACGATTTAAATGGAAACAGGTAGATGCTTTGTCAGCAATGGTACGGTAGTACAAGCCCATGATCCGGCGTTACACGGCAGCATTGCACGCCGGCACACGGTACTCGTGTTATACAATCAATACGGCTCGGGTGACTCTGCACTTCGTTTCTTCGGCTCACTCTGGCCCTAATGCGCAATGTTCCTGCTCATACCAACACGCCGCCTTGCGCCGAAATCATAATCGCCGCTGATTTCGCGCGTTTTGAATTTCCCGCGCGCCGAACTCGCAACTCAGTTGACAGCGTCTACTGAGAAAAATGCATGGTTAAAGCGATCTACTGAATCGTATGTCATAAAATCTACTCCGTAGTTTTCACGATCGGATTAGTGATTTTTATGATCTCCTTCGTATTTTTTACGATTAGTTTCGCCAAATTCACGACAGTGAAAATTGTAATTTTCACTGTCTACTAGCTGTGGATTAGTTATGATCCACAGCTAATTTGATGAAGCAAGATCGCTGAAATAACGATACATATAGTCGTTTTAACAATCTATTTCTCTCAGTGCGCGAGTGCGAATTTTATATTTAAACGAAATTGATCGCGCGTCGACGGCGCACGGAAAAAACGTTTCCGCCCCGATAAATTATGAACAATTAAAACACGCGAGCGCGCAACTATTTTTACGTCGAAACGAACGACGGAGAATTCGAGTCGGTGAAACAAATCGGGAGACACGAGCCGATTTCAAATACTCCGCTCGCATGCTCGGGACGCGCGGCAATTAATAATAAATGGACTTCAAAACCGATCGATGCTCCACATTTTACGGGTTCGTCATTTTCGGAACGAAGTCCGTGTCAGTCAAGACAGATGGCTGTCGTGTCGGGGGGTGTACTTTATGATGATCGTGATATTTTAGGTACTTGTTAAAAAGGTTCTATAACTACAGTTTTTTCTGATTTTCATTCTTCAAACATATTTGGAAATAACACAAATCATTTGTAATCGATTTTGTCTTCTATTACGACTGTTAATTCTTACTAAATAAACGTTCGAGAAACGTAGCGAGCTTGCTAACGAGTCAAAATCTGACTCCACGAAAAAAATATCTCGAGCTAATTAATCAAGATTCTTCAATATATATCATTTCTCAAAATTTCTCACAAATCGACACTAAGAACGTTATTTTTAGAAATAAATCCTCAAAATTTTTTCTCAATCTACATAAAATGATCTAATTGATTATATGCTTAACCTAACTAAGGAACTTCCTTAAAATTTTCTTAAAAAATGTCTTAAACAGCTCATAAATAATCTTCGATGGCAACTCTTTGCCGTCAAAATCGTCGGACCGTACAATCCAGTCGATTTCATAAACATAGGATAATGGTTTATTCGTAGAAACGCCTTAATCCCGCGTTGCCATAATTTATTCGCAAAAAAAGCAGAGCGACTTTTTGCCGGCGCGTAACCCGAGGATGAGATGTTTACGAAAACAAATCAAACGCGCGTCTCATCAGGCCGATTCTCCGTCGGCGAAGCGTGGCCGCCGAATAATGACGCGGGGTTCGGCTATCGCGCGCCGGGACAGCCGCAATTCAGGTCACGACGTTTGTTCGCTTACGCGGGCGTGCTTTATTTCCGTCGATCGCATGCATACGCGCGGCGCTTCTTTTTCTGTCGGCGCGCACTTTCCATAACTCGGCGTGACTCGCCCGACCGTGTAGCACGTACAAATTATCGTCATTTTTATTGCCGACAAACAAACCCCGATTCTTTTGTCGTGACGAGATAAATCGCTACGCGCGCGATTATTTCTTGGTAATGAATGTTTGACGAATCGCATGGTTAAACAGAATTTTCGGTTTACGATTTCGGGATAAGAATAGTAATATTTCCTAATATAACAATAATAATTTTAATATAGGTAAAAGATGATAAAATGTGTTATAATCTTCAATAAAACGTCAGTTTTTTTAATATAAGATGCGTATGATTGGATACGATATCGTATTCACCACAACTGCAGCGAAATTGAAAGCTCTCTCTCCATGAAATTTCAAAACCCATAACCTCTAAATCAAACATTTCACCGGAGTGAACCAAAGTGGACCGAAAAACGGAACGCTGGCCAGTACGTTGCTCCCCGGCAAACCACTTTTCCGATCGCCGCAAGTCGCGGGCAAAAATTGATTGAATTTCGCGGCCGATCGAACGCGTCATTTCCCTTGCACAACTAATAACTCGCGCGCCTAATTGCGGCGCTGATTAAATCTCGAGAGCGAGGCTTGGCTCTACGGAGCGCTTTTTCGGCGCTTTTTTCGCGCGCCGACCGAATTTGAATAAAAATTCCCACGACGCGGCCGGTAATCAAACAATTTATATCCGAATTGAATAACGCGCAAAAAGTTGAATCGAATTTTTGCCGGTAATAACGTGTACATGAATGAACGAACGCGGCGAAAAAAGTGATTGGATTGCGGGAAGCTGGAAAGAAGACGAGGTGTAAAAGCTGGTTTGAAACTTCCGAAAAAGAGCACTCGCCGGGAAAGGAGAGGCCGAAGTGCGCCAAT
>JABFPB010000228.1:19328-47401 GCA_022817645.1 Ceratoteleas bidentatus
ATAGGCGGCAATTACGATAATGGTACACCTCGAGCAAGAGCCGCATCGTGGCCGCGGCTCACTCCAGCGCTCCACGTCTCTCGCTCGATACACTACTGCCCTCTATTAATCATGTAAATGGTTCATTACTGCAAGGAATATTACTGTCCGCGATCATTATGAGCAAATTGCGATAGGAAAGCGCAAACGTTCGATTTCTAAACGCCCGGGCGACCGCGCTGCCCTCTGCACAAGCATGTTTCATGGGCGATCGGGAGGGGGCGTCATAAGTTCGAAAAAATCCCGCGACGCGGCGCTCATATCAAGAAAAGTTTTCGCGATCCACCAGAAAAATGTTGTGTTTTGTTTTGTTGAAGAAATTACCGTTATGGTAGGGAATCGAAAAAATTGGTGATTTAGTATTCCAAGTTTTACGCTGAAAAAAGTATTAGAGGCATGTTCCCAATAATTGATTTTCCGAAAATGTTCGAGATCTTTAACGTGTACTTTAAATTTCATTAAGTGAATATTCTCTTATTAAAATTTTTTTCAAATAACCTTATCCAACATGAATTATATTATTATAGTTATTCAGATTGTATATGAGTTACCATTAATAATAACAAATTATTAAAATATTAGTGATTTATCAATTATACTTACTATTTCAATAATATAATAATTGAATGAGATTGCAGTTTCCATAATTTTTTAAAATTGCAAGCACATTCCCCAACAGTCATTTATAGCGTAAAAATTAGATCAGAAATCAAGAGTCCATCCCAAGACTTATCAGTGCAACAGGCGAATTCATTTCGCCCGTCATTTCGGAAGCCAAACACTGAGAAAACTAAGTGGTTCCTCATACCATTTGAGCGGTAAGGTTTACCACTTACTTTTCTCAGTGAATGTTTCGGCGGGAAATGCGTGTTTTCGATTGGTTGCAACTGGGTAAATCATCCACTCCGCTTGAATACAGGCGCAACGCGGAAATTTGCGCATTAATGTAAAAATAACCAGGCGACATCCGCGAGAAACAAAAGCCGCGCAAAAAGGAAATAGATTGAAAAGAGAGAATGGCTTCGAGTTACTAATTGGACACATGGAGCTATTTGCTTTGCGGCCCTCGTTCGTACGTACCAACTTTATTTTTCGATGTGAACTTTACAAGAGTGCGCGCGCTCATTACAGCGCAGCTTTCATTTGCAAAGTGATTCAAAGTGTTGTTTCCGCGAATATTAATCCTCTCGGGTTCGGCCGCCGAATCTCTCGGGGATTATACGAAAAAAATTGCCCGCACCTCCGAAAAACTGCACGGCGTGATAAATAGTCGAATATTGTTTGCCCCGAAACAAGACTCGTCGCATTGTCAGGAACAATATCACCGCGCCGGAACTTGCATAATGCGCGTCTCTTCATTATAACCGCTTGTATAATTAAATCGAATGCGACTGTGTTAAGCAATATCTGAATGGACGACGAGGAATTAAATGTTATGCGCTCGTCTCACTTGCCCCGAATAATCGACAGGCAAAATTGTTTGATCGCGAAGATGAGTTGTCATGCACGTTCAACGGAACTGTTAAACGGAACAAAATGAAGGTGAAGCTGGCAGACTATTCTCCAGCAGACTATTCGAAGAGTAGCTCTTTTCAACCGAAATCAAAAACCAAAATAGAAAATTCTCTACAATTTTTAGCATTTGACCAAACTCAAACAAGATTTTCTAAATTGGTTTTTGATTTCGGTTGAAAATCGCTGCTTTTCGAATAGTCTGCTGGGGAATAGTCTGCCAGCTTCACCTTCATCGGAACAAATACGGAAAACTGAAAAACTAAAACTGCGAAAATCGAACAACGAAAAGAAAGTTCGAATCTTTTTGTCAAAAGTTGCAGCGCGATGGATAGGATTCTAGTTAAACGAATTCAATATTAAGTGCCAACACAATGTTTGATTAACGTAACATAACTTGAGTTCGCGGAACTGAATTATTTAGTTAGTCGCGTAACTAAGTTGTACAATGACCGGTCTCTTTGTTTCTAATATTAGTCGCGTTCCCGTACAATCGAACGTAAATGCAAATAGAAATTGGTGTGATGAAAAATAGTTTCGACGAATTTCGGGGAAAACAAGTTCGAGAGTTTGTTTCCGTATCATTTTAAGTATACTAGCAGTTATGCGTATACATAATTCAACTTCAAACTTCTATTTTTAAGTCACGCCAAAAAGAAAAACAGCCGACCAGACGATACGAAAAGCTTTTTTCTATTACGCTTTCCGAGTTTTTCGGTTAGGACGACAGATGGTGAAACCTAACCTCAAACCGTCTTTGTCATTGGAACCCAAGACGTCTGTGTGAAAACGAATATGTACCTCATCGAAATTGTTATTCAGACCTTGTTACGTTTTTGGTCAGCGTGCTTCGACATGCGTTACATTTATTTTCCTTTGACTTTCCTCGACGTAAACACAAACGCTTTTCCCAGCTTAAAGTAAAAAATAATAAATATACTGAAAAAGGGTCGCTTGTTAACTTTTCGCATGAAGCGGTATCGTCTAATTAAATTTTTCGAACGCTCGGCATTAAACTGTAATGCGTCAAAGTACGCAAACTCTATCGCATTAACACTGACATATCACCCCTGCAGCTGATACCGTCAAACCGATCCAAAGTCTATCTCTATTTGCATTACTGCGAAACATAAATTCAATTAATCGCACTCAAAGCAGCTGTTCACCGAAAGCGTATGTTTTTACCCCAGAAAAGCGTGGCATCTTTTGAAATTATGCAAAATCCTGGAACACCTTGGTAAAACCGGATTTCGAATGTCCGCGCCTTTTTGTTTAATCAATTTTGTTAAGAAATTATCCGCGAATCGAGTAGCGCGGTAGAACCGGCGACGGAATTAATAAAACGAACGCGAAAGTATTTTGCGGCCGCGAGGCGTTTAATAATGCGCGGTCACGAAACAACAGTAAAGTCCCGCGTTAAGTATTAATTTTGCCGCGTGAAATTTACATGGCGCGCGTGTTAAAAGTAGCGCCGCCTGGTGCTGTAAAATCCGCGTTTCGGCGCACTCCTGTAATATTAATAATTGCCCGTTGGACGTAAACGATACGACTTTAATCAGCGCTCGCAGTTGTCCTGCGCTTTATTGCGTTGAAGGGTTCTTAACACGGAATCGACGTCAGATATATCGTTGTTATTTATAGAAGATTTTGCGCGATCGATCGAAAAAATGATATCGTAAAATATAAATCAGTTCGTTTTATCGAGTTATCAATTAATTCAATCCAGATTCTTAAAATGAGTAACTATAAGATACTGTAACACTGGAAAAAGTAGTCTTGCAGACAGACAACTTCTATTGCATTTCTAGAACATGTTAAATGTTTCAGTGTTTAAGTTTGGGCCACTAAGTATTCTGAAATGGCCATACCATTATTTCTTGGCAATATTACGATACTGTTCTTGTTACAATTTATATTCCTACCTCTACAATATCATATTCCAAGTGCAGTATTAAATTTGCACGAAGATGTTCTTACAATATTAGATCGCAAAACTCTGCTCTATCTTGTTAGTGTTTAAATTTAAACTGTTATCTTTGCAATATCAAGATTGATTCTACAATTTCCTTTCCGTGAATTTTTTCGTCGTAAGTAATCGTTTTATCGCGTCACGGGGTTTCGGTTCGCACAACCCTTCCTTTTGGGGCTAGGTTATCAGTCTTCCCCTCGGAATGGTTGTTTCGGAATTCGCAGCCGGATGAAAAAAGGACAGCGCGAAGTTACGAGGCGACGACAAAAATGCGACGGAAACAAACGCTTCGGCGAAAAGGGGGGTCGGATAAAAAGCGCCCTTAAACGCGTTACAGATAATTTCGGATTCGATATGACGATTACCGCGTCGCCTCGTGACAGGTCGGGAATGCGGCGCGTTAGACAATGAAAGCGCCTCGAGTTCCCATGAACGGGATAGCCGGTAGATGGAAGGCGCGGCAATTACGCGGTAATTCGCAGGTGTTGTGAGAAAATGGCGGTTACTGGATGTTTCAGGCCTTAATCGCCGCTATTTTTCCGCCATTACCGACTTTATCTAAGATTCGATTCGCCGCGGCCTACATCATTTTATTATTATCATCAAAACACGCCGGCTACCCGGGAATTTGCCGCGATGCGCGCGCGAGACATCTTCATCGCGTGCGATATTCAAATTCGCAACGGTGCTTAACGGTTCCCGCGACAACTCAGCCGGAAAATCATCGATTCCCACGAAATCGCGGCCCACCGCTGGGTTTGCTCGCTTTTTCTAGGGGATCACTAGATGGGAAGAAAGGGGTGGTTGAGGTTGCGAGAGAAAGGACTTTGTGTGTTAAATTGTGTCGAATTGGGCTTTTGCGATATTGAGAAAGAGAGATGGAAGAATGATCTGGAGGGAAATACACCCACGCTGATTGAGTAATTAAGATTTTCTTAATATTGTTTAATTAAGTTTATGTTAATACTGTAGATTGGTTTTTTACGAAGAAAATGAGTAAATTCAGAAAAATTGTAGTTAGTTTAACGAAAATATTACTCTACTTTGACATAAACTTTTTCGTCAAATTATGCAATGTCAAAACTTGACAATCGTAACTAATTTTCATCAACTACGAAAAATACAGTACAATTTTTCTGTACGAAAGTGTAAAATAAATTTTTCACAGTCCCTAATATTTAACCATCTTCCATTGTATAACATTGTATGAAACCTTATTACAATTTCTAAATTTGTTTGTCAAGCACATTTTCTATTGAAAAATTGACCTGATCTAAAACGAAATTGCGCGTGAAGGAAAATGAAGTATTGGTCGAACCGCGGGACAATAAACGTGGTTGGATAAACAAATGATTTGTCAGGTAGTGCCGCGAAGTTTGCGTTATATCTAGTCGAGTCACCGAAGTGTCAATATAACGTGATTAAAGGGACGCAAATGTAAAAGTGAAACAGTCTCTCTCGGCTGCGGTCGACGAGCTGCGCCGTGACAGGCCGAGAGTTATGACTAGTCGACGATCCATTTTGATAATTGCCGCAACGGCAAATTATAGTTCGTTGCTTCCACGGCGAACGCAATCGTTATTTCAACTTTACGACAATTTCGCGCTGACGAAAAATTTGCTCTTCTTCGAACGCGCGTTCTAAATATAGCCCGCGTTTTATCCGAATGTCACCGGCACGACCAATCAGAGGCCACATCTTTTTGACTAGTTCATCTCGAAGTAAAAAAATTGCGACAAGCAATCTCTTTTATCCGTCTATTTAGAAACTTCAAATTTTGTGTTTTTCAAATTTTACGTTAAATTGTCGAATCTGTCGAATCATCTTGATTTTACAATCATCTAATGATTCAAAATTGGGATGTTTCATTGATCTGTATGAGACTTGTTATCGACGTATCGTTCGAGTTAATTAGCCCATTTTGATAAAAACGCGCGATGCCACCCAAGGCGGAATGATTCAATTGGCTTGATTGATCCGAAAAAGTTAGTGGCCTTCGTCGGTTAACCTTTGCCATCGAAATAAGTGTACCAATATTTCATTCGTCGCGCGTTTGGTCAATGAACAGGCGTTACATAATTCCCGAGCGTTAGACTTTGAGCGAATTGAGAGCTCGGAAGCAAATCGCCGCGATTATCTCGGCGGCCCCGTTTTCTCCACGAGAGAAAAAGGACTCGGCAACATTTGACAAGCAAACTCAGCATATTGTTTGTCTCTGATATAAACATGACTGGTGCGCTTTTCGAGCATTTTTTGTAATTGTTTGCACTGTTAAACGATATTTCATATCGCGTCCGGGACAAGCGCATTTTGTTTACAATGATATCGTTTTGCAGTTTATATATCGTTAACAGAAAGACTGAAAAATAATACACGAGAAGCATTGCGGATTGTCCTTTACACACATACGTCACGAGCCACAATTACAAAAGTCATACAAAAGATGTCACCGTTGATGCTGGAATCTCGCGGCCAAAGTTTCAATTTTTCGTGTCGATAGCGAAAATGTTTAACTTTTTTCCTGTTTACAGGATGCGATGGAATAAAAACACGAACGGCCGGACCATTTTTTTCGTTCGTTTGCTTTTTGAAATGGAATTCTTTAATTTACATTGCGCACAAAAATGAACAAATTAATTTATTCTCCGCTTGAAAAAATCGTGTGTTGTTCAAAATCCTCTGATTTTTGCCGGTCAACTTTTTCGAAAATCAACGCACCGTTACGCTCTCAATTATCGGTGGTGACTCACTTTTCCAACTAATCGCGATCCGTCGCGAAACATGAACCTGCGACACGTCCGGCGCATAAAAAAGCACACACCCCGGCACCGCGATGCCCTCTAATTAAACATTCGCTGGCGAGGTTCGTCGGCGAGGTCACTTTGCACCAAAACTCACGCGAAATGAAATTTCGAAATTTCACGTCATCGCGGTGCAAGTAATTAGCGTTGCCCTTTTTTCGTCGAAACGCAACAAATTATTTCAACTCCTCCACCAAACTTCGCTCTAATGAAATATCCTGCCGCGTAGCACACAGCGGCATTATTTTGAAAACGTAGCGAAACCGGTTTCCCGGCCGCTTTCCCGGCCGAAGACGCTCGACACACCCGAAATGCACAGCATCAAAACCGTAAAACCCGCCAAGGTCACAGGCACAGAAACCCGAAACTCTTCACAATTTCGGGATTTACGCGCGCACTTCCGTCGGGAGAGCGGTCGACTCGGAGGCCGTTGGACGCCGGCTCCGGAGTCACGGTGAAAGCTCTGGGAGCGAATTCGCAGAGAAATACCTCCGTTGTGGTGTCACTGTTCGGTCGCGGCGATCCCCGAGGCGGAACTTCACATTTCCATTTCCACAAGACAAGATTCAAGACCCGCGAAATGCGGTCACTCCAACCGGAACAGCGGCGCAGAAACGTCCGATGGTCCGGGCTATCCGTTAATCCGAGATATGACCGTTTTCTTTCTGATAGTGCGATCGTTTTTGACGGTGTGACGGTTTTCCGTTGGTTCGGAAAACAGTCACGTTGGCTGCACTGGAGGAATTGGGAGACACATTCAAAAGGGCTTCAAGTATAATGGCGTCAGAGTCCCATTAAGGGGCAAAAAGTTGGGAGTCTACGGAGCACGGTCCCAACTGGCTTTCCGTCACCTTCGCGGACAAAGTCCTTTGTTTCGTCCAAGGAACTTGCTCGTTGAATTCGCAAAGGCTCACTGAGGAGAGCGAGCGAATTTCTGCTCGAGGACTCTTTATCCGATAGAAAACTAGCTTCACTTCCGATCCAAGATTCTTAGCAAATCACTAGAAACTGGTCTTTATCAGTCTAAACTAGGAGAATCCTCTTTCAGAACACCTTCCCACTGTCCACCAGTGCAGTTTCCAAAATCCGACCCTGGTTTCCTATCCGGAACCAGGTTGCACCTATCCTAGGTACGACCAATCCCGCGTTTAGAACCCTCCAACTCGCACACCTTCATCCGAGTTCTCTTCTATCCATTGAAACTCTTCTATTTTCCGTGCTGGTACACATTCAACTGCCTTTCTCATCGTCCATCTTCAGTGAAAAAAATGTATGGTTGGCACTAATATACACATGGATGTCATAATCATACAGTATGGCAGGTTGTGCACTAGAAGACCGTTGGGTTACGCCAAACATAAGTATAGTTGCCCCAATCATACATATGGCTGTCTCAATCAAATGTATGTTTGCACCAGTAATACAGGTATGGTTGCTACAAGTTTTGTCAGTGCAGATCCGCATATGTTCCGATCGGCATAGATGGTTCTAAACGTCGCGATTGGTCTTCCCGGAAGCCGTGCCGGATCCCTGGTCAAAGTGTCGCTGCGGTCGTCGCGCCGGTGGCAGAAGCTGGCGGCCAATCGGGACGTCGCTGCGCCGCCGGTCGGCGTTAAAATCGCCGAAAACCCGTGGGGTCTTGGCTACTTACGAGCTGGGACGACTCAGCGGCGTATAACACGAAGCACATTGCACAACGCAAACCCGATCACTGCCCGAGCCGGGCGAGCCGACGAACGCAGATATACCAGTATACCGATATATCATCCACTGTTAAGAACACTGATTCTGCGACATCTAACTAGCGGGACATATACATCTATCCAAGCACGATGTATCTACGTACACGATGCGTAATACATGTATATGCGCGCGAGGAAAAAAGCGCACTCCGGGGCGAAACTTTCAGCTAATCCGTGGCGCTTAAATCTATAATCCGGGCGTCACACTGAGAGCACACTGCCGGGGCCTTTCGCTCGTGCGTTCAGGCGGCTTCGGTGGCGAATTGCGAGAGTTCCGCGACAAACATCCCGGCGACAATCCGGCCCACGGAACGTCGGCAGCCAAACTGAACAGCGTCGCGACGTGAGAGCGTCGTGACCCCCACCAGGGGGCGCGCGCCCCACCGCCAGAGCGCTCGCGATGCTGGCGCCGCCGGTGGCGTGCGCCGCAACTCCGAGCCTGAGAGAGCGGCCGGAATGCCGGAGAGGGCGTGCGTGCGCAAGAGTGTATGTGTGTGGATGTGAGAGAGAGCGGCGGGGATCCGGGTGTGTGTGTGGGTACAACCTTTCCCGCTCGGGCGCATTTTTTCTGCCGCACGGTGGTTACTTTGTGAGCGCGGCCAAGACGCTACGCAAAGCCCGAAAGAGAGCCGCTCCTTTTCGTTGCCGCGCCGAGAGCGCCCCCTCGCACGCAGCCAATTGCCGGCGGACGGCACTCGAACGGCTCGCGAGATCACGTCGCGCGCACCAATTGTACGGGTGATATTGTAATTTGGGAGAATTTTTCGGAAGGAATTCGGAAGAGTGCGGTGGTTGAGTTTCGAAGAGAGTTTGGGTTTATCAATTGGAATTGAAGAAAAGGAATTATGACGTGGGATATGACAGTTTTTTAGGTGATGTACAATGAAGATATAAAATTACAACCTAAATTACAAGCCAGCCTCTTTTTAGTCTGGCAATAATCTGGATATAGTCTGGCTCAGAATCGTTTCCCAGACTGTATCCAGACTGAAAAGAGTCTGGATAGAATCTGGCAATAGTCTAGGAAACGATCCTGAACCACACTATATCCAGACTATTGCCAGACTGAAAGGAGTCTGGCTGCAGTCTGGCAGTAGTCTGGACAAAGTCTGGATGTAGTCTGGCAATAGTCCGGTGGCCAGACTGAATCCAGATGTTTTTTTCCACGAGGGACCATTTTTTTAATTTCATGTCTATCTTATACAATACAACTTTTTCAAAGTCAATTGGGGTCGTATGCGAACACTTGTTTTTGAAGTATGTACATTGTGAAAGTTGTTTAGGTGATTAGGATTACAATCGGATAATGCGAGTCAAGACCTAAATTGCTGTTTGAATGGCAAAACTAATAGAATCTAGATGATGGTTTGGTTATATTTATGATCTAGATTTATCACTGTGGGTGAGTGAAGCGCTTGAAGGGGAAAGGGAAAAGTTTGTCGGGAATTTGGGATGGTTAATTTGATGAAAGAGTCGGGGAAAGAAATGGTTGAACGAAAAAAGAATTTTGGGGATTCGAGTACAATTGAGTTCAGTTCAATCACATGGGAAGAAATTGATGACTCGAAATGGGCGGTGTTGTCAAGAAGACAAACTTGCCCAGTGAAAGTAGGAGTGTGAAAAATCGAAGAAATCAGAGATGTGGACAAGTTTAAAACAGATTTAGTGCCCCAATTTTGATAGATACTCGAACATCTCCGGGCTATTTCGGACGTTTTCGAACGAGATTCTTATAAGAGGTTTCTTGAGTATCGACAGATACGTGAAATTTGAAGCAAAACAATTCGAAGATACTTGTCATTGTCAGAAAAATGGAGTATGGTTTCTGTTGAATTATTTGTCACGTCAATTACAAACATGGAAAACTATTCGGAACCATCAAATTATCCATATTGTAATTAATCGATTTCTTTCGGTGTATGAACGGTGTCCGTAAACGAGCCTTCGAAATGCATAATTTTAAGTCTTAACAGTATTGTGACAGCGACAGACTGCGTGATTTTCACGAGATTAAATTTATCGGTCAAATATCACTTTCGGTCCGTGAAACATGTTTTGACCTCAACATTTTTTGTTGGTTTACGCTTATTTAAGATAAAACTGAATGAAAAGAGGTCTAGTGTACGAACTAATACCGAAGGCAATATTTTTTAATTAATAAATAATTAGACATACTAAAATTTAGTAATACATAACGACGTATTTAACACTTTAACCGTTGATTTTTCTGGAAAAATAATCAATATACATTTTTATTTATAAATCTGATGAAATAACGATTTCGTCTTTTTACTGAAAAACAGATTTCGTTAAACTAATGAAATTGGGTATTCAGTGAAAATAAACGGAGTAAACGGCCGGCAGCTGCTCTAAATACATATTAAGAACGAATATAGACGAACAATGAAAGCACTGTTTTCTATTGAAGTTAATAAAGAAAAATTCGACAATTTTATCAAGTATTCATGTGTCTGGTTTTTTAATTTTGAGAATGATAAAGTTGTCAAAGTTATCTCCAAATGATATGATTTTATTGACTCGACGACACACGAGTAACCCAATCTACTTCGTTAAAGCAATATTTATACTTCTGTGCATACCGATCAATAAATGTTTGATACAATGGAGTTTCTCTTATTCTTTATACAATCTATCTAGAAGTTTATAAATATGTAACTTCAGTGACTATAAAAAAACGAGATTTACACATGGCACGAGCAGTTAAATATTCAAAATGAAAGTAACAAAAAAAGTCGTATAGATGTATAATATGCTAAAAATAATATTTCCATATTCAATCTTCAATTCTCTTCAACTCACCTTTAACAGTCGACATGTAACAGACATTTTATTCTCCCTCCTTTAAATTCACATACATAAACAATTATCGAAGTTAAATGTAAAATGAAAAAAACTGTATAAAAAAGGTTATTTCTTTGAACAGAAGCATTATTTTAAAATAATACAGTGAACGGTATTCTTCGTGCCGAGTTATTGAGCATAAAAACGCTAGTACATATTGAAATCGTTGTAATTTCGCTGTATGAAAACAACCTGCAGCCTTGAAGTAAATCTTTTCATATTAAAATACATGTTATTCTGCTCAAATTAAGTATGAGTTTCTATAAAAGTATTGTACTTGAATATAATGCATGTGTTTCGATTCAAAACAGTTTCCGCGCATGTGTTTGTATACTTTCACCAAAATGCAAGATTTCTGCTAGCTATTGTGTTATGGTTATTTAACCTACATACGCCATGCATCATGAGATAAATTTTATTTAAATGCATTAAAAGATGTGTTTGTTTTAAAAAACACAGGCGAATTATCATTAATGATAATTCGCCTACAATCCCTCAACAATTAAAATTTTATTAAATCATTTTGAAATGTTTAACAAAATATTGTTGCAAGCTGCTAGAATTATAAGTTATAATATGTGTGGTTCCAGCATTCTAACGGAAACCCATTATATGTGTGGAAAATGTAATATAACTCGTTGCAATTTTAGTAATTAAATAAAACAATAAACATTCTTGAAGATAAACTTGCACGTGTAAGCGAGAATATTGTAGAATCAAATGCAAACTAAATTGAAACAATAAAAAAGATCAAACTACACGAACGAATTAATCATCGCACTCAAATGCCTCGTAAATAATAAATGAAATGTTGTTTAATAAATCCTCTTAAGTAAATGTTTCGTTATGCTTGTCTGAATTTAAATGTATCATCGAAATCACTGTTTAAACGCTCATTAAATATTGAAACGAAGTAAATCTGAGCGTTGCTACAACTATCGAACAATGCACGATAACTGAGTTATTAAATCAATTCAGATCCTCTCTGAACTATAAAATACAGTTGGCCGTATTTAAGTTACACGGATAGTCGAATTAACTGCATTCCGTATCAATTTACCATTATTTCCCCACGGTAGCGTCGCTTGTAATAAATGAAAAGTATGTTTGCCAAGTACCGGAATTTAATTACAGCACGAAAAAAGCTGACACGAGTTCTTCATGAGGAATGATTATTAAAAAGTTTAAAGCTGGGGAACGTCTTGAGCGCCGTTTATGTAAACGTATGTAAATGAAGACATTTCATTAAATAAGACACACAAAAATGCCATAACGTCGCATCCGTTCGTCGCTATTATTTACGGACAAGTGTCACTCGATACTTCGTAAATACGACGAGTAACGACTTCTGCTGATATGACACACGACACCCGATCCCAGCCTAGACATTCGCCGCAGTAAAGCGCCGATTACGGAAACGAAAATGACGATAACCGCCGAATTTACAACCAATAATCGCGCGGAAACTATTCTCTGACGAACAGTCTTAAAAATATCCGATTGCAACATGCAGAGTCTACTTGTCTCATCACAATTGGATTGTGGTAGGAAGTAGATAAAATCCAATTGCAAATTATTCAATAGATTTATACAATCCAATTCAATCAAGTAATTACGGGAATCAGTTTGAATAGAATTAAACGAATGGAAATAATTTTTTAAAAATCAAATAAATAAAAATTGGCGGATTCTATTGATTTTTCAATACGTTTTTTCAACAGTGATATCGAAAATCAATTCGATTTTTGAGTAATTAAAAATGTCATACAGAATTCATAATAAGGTTCCAAAGTAGTACTCAATTTTTTATGTTTTTACAAACCCATTTTTATACTATAAATAAATAACAAATTATATTAACTTTTTTCCTTTAGGTGGGAATATACATGTAGATTTTTCAAGAAATCGATTTTTTTATTAAATATTTCCAATCTACCACATTTCAAGAATGGATTGTTGAATTTTCAGCTCAAAATCCAAAATAGTTTAACCATAATTGCCAATAATGTGTTGCAGACGGCGAGTGCACTCGGACAAGAGCGAGTTTTTCTCAAAACTATGTTTTCATATGCGGTTGCCACGATTTCTTCGGAACTACCGAACCGAATTACTTGAAATTAGTTGAGCGTGTGCCTGAAATATATCTTAATTCATTCAATAAAACTTTTGAAAAGTTTATTTCTCTGTAAAAAATATAAAATTGTATTTTTTCTGGAAAATTCCATTTTGATCTGTTTGATAGCGCCATTTTGTTTAAACAATAAAGATTAAAAAATGCTCTTGAATGAAGTAAATACATTTTCCCTGAATACTATCCACTTTGAATTTTTTATACTTATTAGACACTGGCTGAGATATCTTGGCAACCGCAAATTGCTTCTAAAAAAGGGTTTTCAATGAAATTATTAATATTTTATTATTTATGAAAAAAATCAATACTTCAATATAGTGAAGTGTTCTGCAAATGTTGCTGAATCCGTCATATATTTTATTATTTAAAAATATCTATACTTTCTTAATCGTTCTCAGGCATAATAACGTATGACTTCGACGTTTCTACGCGTATATTCCCCTTAAACAAAGTGTTTTAACAACAAAACGATCATAATATCGATCGTCGTATTCAGATTTCAATACAGAAAAATTACAAAATATTAATGCATTGAACATACACGACTTTTACAATAGGCCACATTTATTCATACCGCTGCTGCTATCTTTTCGACCGTATCGCATTCATTAACACAGTAAACAGAATCCTCTCGAGAGGAATCGTAATGCGTCAAACGGAACATTTTTAATAATGAACCATCCTACTTTCATCCTGTCACCCGAAGCCTTTCCTCAAAGCGCGATGCGATTTTCGCCTCCCGCATCGGGTTTCGATACCCAATAATATTTCATTCGTGGACACTTTTCATTCGGAAAAAAACAGTCGCTCGCAAAACGCGGGCGGCGTAAAAAGTTGCTATAAAAATTGCAGATAAATCTGACGTTCACTATTTCACTTTTCATTGCTTTTTCCTGGTGCATTTCCCGACAACAAATTTCCGCCCCGATTATTTAATTTATCCCACGCGACGCCGACGGCGCGCGCATTGCAACCATTAAATCGTAATATACTGCGCATCGTAAAACGCGTGTTCAGTTTTAGGCATACTGGCGCTGCAGTCGTTCCCTTTAAATTCCATTGTGGTTAGCTTTTCTCAGTCGGGGCTTCTGGAAGAACGCTTTCGGCCGGAGATTGGCTCGTCGACGGGTTTTCGCCTTTTCCACAGTGACGCGGGAAAAAGGACGGGCAAGCCCGGCGGTCAATCGGCGCCGAAATTTACGACCGGCAACTGCCACGCTGCGCGGCAAAATAAAACGTAAAGCTGTCACTGTTTACAGCGACGCGCGACGGCCCTCCGCTTTTTACTGCGCTAATAATTAGTCAACATTGGCACGGTTCGAATGCCACTTCGCTACCGGCCAATAAGGCGACAGATGTCGGCCAACGCAACGATTAACATATGCGAAAGGTTCATTCACGTCGAGCGATTGGTCGGAAAACGATCTGTTGCCCAGAACACGAATGTTTGTCTCGGGGAGAAAAACGTGTATTCTGCGTTTCGATACCGGGAGAAAATAAATAACGGGCATCTTGTTATGACGCCACAATTTGTTTCGGAAATAAAGTAACGAGACGTCTTCGAGCCGCGAGAGCGCCGGATAAAATCGAACTCACGATTCCAATTAATGTTATGTATCGTTAGCGCAAATATTGACTTGCACTAAATAAACGCGTTTTATCGCCGCGGGGTAATTGATAATTCGCCAGCGATCGGAAAGAATGGAAATTCCGCTACGAGACGATGTTGTGTCGTAGTGTTTGGATAATTATGCGAGTTTTTTCGTTTATTTTGTTTCGACGATAGCGCCGAAATCTTGGTTTTCGGGCGACGCCAAAGCCACGTGGGAAAGGCATTTTTCTTGTGACCCTCCGCGCGACTACCTGGGCCCTGAAGTCGGTCATATGTTTGTCTGCAACTTTCGTAATTTCCACATTATTTCCTTCCATTGTGTCGGAAATGTTTCTGCGGAGTCGTACTTTGCCTATCTTGAAAAAACAATACGATAAAGACCGGGTTGTTACCTTTTTTCGGCTTTTTGAGCGATTTCGTTATCGGGTAGCAGAAGCATAAAAATATGCAATTAGAGCGGATTGAAGGGACGGCGTGTTTGGAAATAAATTGCGACCATTTCGTACGAATACGCATCAAAGAGTAAAGGCGTCGTTCTAAAACATCTACATTCAATATGAAAGTCCTTTTAGGGCACTTTCGACGGGACGTTATAAAAAAGCGCGGGTTTTCGTGCGTAATTCGGTTAAAGGTTTATGAAACGTGTTACATCGCCGTTGTAACCCTTTGACAAATGGAACATCATCGATAACCGAATCCGATGGTTCGGAGGTAAGATTTTTTTCGCGTGAAACAACGCGATTTGTCGTTCGGAATGCAGTTTGGAAAAAACTATGCATCTCGGCGAGAGTCGAGGCTTTTTCGAGTTGCCTAATTTCAATTTTAAATAAAATCATTTGCGTAACTCTACGTGATTTAATATCCCCGACAGTTTGAAGAACGTTCGCCAGAAACGGAAGACTGATTAACCAGAGGACATTGTTTAAAAAATGTGTCATTGATGTCAGATTTTTGGGCAACTTTCTATTATTATTTTTTATTTTCCAGAATGCAGAGGTGGATATAAATTAAATATATATTCAAATTCTAAATATTTCTACATATTTATAAAACATTCTAAATACATTCTTACATACTTCAGACATTACCCTTTTAACTATATTTTAAACACATTCCTTTTAAAGAATGATGGAAAATATTTTAAAAAAATATTCTGATGAATATTTCATAATATTTCTTAATAAGCAATTTTTAAAAATAGATTGGATTTATTATCATATATACTTTAGCATTTGTTGCAATAAACATGCAAATGTGTTCTTTTATTTCAGGAAATGGATTTTAATTTATATTCAAACAATTAATGACAAAAAGTTACCTGCATTTTTCCTCGAAAATTCGATAACCGATTGAAATTCGTGCTAAAATTAAATATCTTTTTTTCGACGGATCAGAATTGCTAAAAACTTGCACGCGTGAAAGAACGTGAATTTGGCACACACTTTTCCAAGTTGTTACCGAAGTGCAAATCAAAGTGTGCAAAAAGTTGCCAAAGATTAAATTGTATACAATAAACGCACGAGCTCGCGAAAATTCGCATTTAAATGGCCGACAAATTCAAGTTGCCGACGTCACCACCGAAATGCCCAGAAAGTTTGTCGCTCCGAAAGAGCTTATTTCGGGGAACAATCTTTGGTCGCGTTATCAGTGCGCGTTTCGCCCGGTCAATCGGGCGACGTTTAATAAGTCGAAGAAAGTCGTTCCGAAAGCGTAATCTGTGAACTCGAAATGGCTTTTCCGTGTGCATGTTAAAAAGGATTTAAATCGTACAAAAGCCCGGACGTTCGTCTTATTTTCCGGTGCTTTCGAACGCTCGTTTGATTAATGGCGTCTGTTAAGTGCCTTTATTTTTACCGACTCCACAATCTTGAATTGCATATTTCCAGAAAAACGTGGATTTAAAGCACACATATATCTCCCGGCCGAATCTTCGTCTCGAAAAAGCGACGCCATAAAGTATTTTAATCGCCGGAATTATTTGAGACGCGGGCCCTCCCCGAAAAACGCGCGTAATTCGTCCGAAAACTTAATCGACAGACAAGGGCCAATTTTTCGCAAATTGAGTGAATGAACAAAAGTATAAATTCTACACGAATTTATAAATCACTATCAATCCATCAAAGGCAATTATTTCAATATTTGCTAAATAAAAATAATAAACCATTTATTTGCTAATAACTTTGACATTTGGGATATTTTCAAACAATCCCTGATGGACCAATTTTTTTTACTAAATGTGGAATCAATTTTATTATAGTCAACTTGTGACTGTTCTAAGTTAAGAACCCATTAATTCCTATATGCCTAACGATTTTTTATAAATCTACAACGAAGTACAAATCGGAGAATATAAAAAATGCAATAACAATTTTAAATAAAAAATCAAAAGATTTTATGCCGATTTTCGATGACGGTCCCGTTAAACAATTCCCTTATCTCGTTCGACTCGAAACGACCACGTTGATTTTTATTTATCGGCCTATAAACTGTTGTTCAAAATATATTTCAGTGAGGAATGTCATTTTAAGGGGACGCGTTAACGTATCCCCGAGACATTAGAAGACTTTTATCAAAACAGGTTGACGCCCGGACTGTAAAAGTACTCGAATGAAAGTAATAACATTAGACGACACGTCGGCGCGGGAGGAGAAGGGGGAGAAGGGGCGATGAGTCGAGAGAAAGAGGTCCTTTTCGACGGAACGACAAGAACCGGTAGTCGCCCGCAGATGGCATAACTCGGCGACTGCTTATCGAGGACGTCCGAGTGGCTCGCTTAACGACTTCTTCGACGTCGAGGCAACGATCGTGAATCTTTGGCGCAAATATTTCGCCCTAGCAAAAACTTGCCACCTGCGAGAGGCAGTCGGAAGCAAGCGCGGCCAAGAACGCGATAAATCCGAACGGACTGTACTTTGCCACGGGAGACGCATCGGCCCGGCCCGTTCCGCGCCGCCATTATTATTCACAACATCGCGTGCTCCTGTCCATATTTTTTCCCGCCCCGATACCTTGATCCCGGCCTCCCCGATGTTCATTACGTAATTTTCAATCGATCAGACTCGCCGACAACGGCTCCCGAGATTTTCCACTTTGATTTTCCGGACTGTTTTTTGAGGGCACGTTCTGCCGGGTGGTATTAGGAATTGATTTGGAGGAGAGGTCGTTGATTGGGACTGCGGGTTCCTGTGAGGAGAGTTCCAGCGGTGGGTCCGATGTGAATGAATTTCGGTTGTGAATTGATGGCCCGAAGATTGATTTTATTTGGGAGACTTCCGAGAAAGTGACACGATATTAATTATTTGTTGTCAGTGTTGAGATGGACGTGGTATAATGGGCTGAGCATTTCGAGATCGGGATGGGAAGGGGAGGGGAGTAGTTGGTGGGATGATGCATGGGGAACAAATGTTATGGGATGATTATGGTAACTCGATAATCTGCGGAATGATCATTACTGGTTAATGATCATTAGACCGTGCCGCGTAATGACTACGACGCAACGAGTCTAAATTTGTTTCGTATTTTATTTTGAAAATCATGCAGAAACTCGTTTGAACATTTAAAACAAAAATCGAAAAAATTGTTGTCAGTTCGACTTAAAATGGAATAATAAAACTCGCTGTAGCTCAGAAGTGGAAATCTTTTATAGGCTGAATTGGAAACGAAACATTTATGACTGTTTTTGTCGTAAGATACCCCTTTTAAAAAAGTGACCAATAATAGAAATAAAATATCAACTTAAAAATTAGTTCGAATCTGAATTACTAAAAATACCCTGTGTGAATTAAAATATAGTAAAATCATTTCGAAACTATTTTTTTACATTTTTTAGACTAAAACCTACATTCAAATTTTACCTCTGACAGCTAGACCTCAATTTTGTATCAAATATCTTTATATTTTATTATTATTATTATTTAAATAATTAATTCATAATTATAATTAATTAATAATGAATATTTTATTTACTTGAAATCTAGAAAACATAATTCGTGCACGAATTATGTTTTCTAGATTTCACGACAAAACATATCCGTATCCCTCTCACAGAGCTATCCACCGTAATAGAATATTTGTCTTAGTACTCCTCCCTCTCCAAATGTTTTCTGCCAAACCCACATCGCTCTTTCCTCTTTCTCGCCACTTCATCATTCATACCACACACATCACATGTGTGAGTCTTGATTTTTTAAATAATCTGTCAGCGTCTATACGTCCGGTGCGACGTAGCTGCGTTAATTTCGACATTAATTATTATTTATGGCGCAGGTAGCGATGCTGCTCGTGCACAAAAAGGCGCGTGCGTCTGCGTGAGTACACGCTTTTTGTTTAGGTACGCAAACGCGTAAACACGACAGGACGCTCGGATATGGGTGTTTAGGTATGCCATAAAAAGCACGGGGTCTCAATTCGAGCGGTTCTTGTGATTGGTTTTAACTTGTCGGCAAAAGGAACGCGCCACTCGTGTCGAGCGTCTTTATTTCCGACAATTTATTCGGTGCGCGCGCAGCCTCCAAATCACCGAGCATTTTGCCCGTGCGCGTTGTTTAATTAAAACTTTGCTACGGCAAACAACTTTTTTACGCGAACAAACTTTGTTATTATTTGATACCCGTGTCGTTATGCTTTACAAATACGTATTATTTGTATGGAAAAGCGTCGAACGCGTCTTGAAACGAATTTCGAAACGGCCATTCCTCCGGGCATTTTATTTGACACGTTTTCAGAAACATCACGACTCCGGAATTAAGGAAAATTAATTCGAAAAACATTCGCCGCGTCCGGCGGACGGCCATTCACGCAACGAAAATTTAACAAAACACGCCGCGCAAGATACTTTATTGTTCCCTGAAACTCAGTCCGACAATTACAGTAATTCCACAATACCGAGCGTGTTCATTAATTATTTCACAGTTCCCCGAGTTTAACCCAATTTGGGGTTTAATAAATGTGTATTTGGATATTTATGCCGTCAAACGCCTAATGAATTATTTTTTTCCAGCCACAATGCGACTCATTCAAAGTGTGGGTCGACAAAAGGGACGAAGATTTGACATTGAATGCACGGAAGAAAACCGGAACACGTTCACGGAAACTGAGACGTTTAGTCAGTGGTTCGTGTGTTGGCGCGTCTGTGTGAGTATCGGAGGTATTTCCACGGGCTCTCACAGATTACTGTATTTATGTGTACGTGTTTTCGTATTTATGTGTTTATATGACGCGGGAACATGTTATCCTTCATTATATGTCTCTGTAAATTTTGTAAATGCTTCGAGGACAAGCAAACATAAGGAAAGAAGTTACCCAACCTGGGCCCTCTGATTCATTATTTGGGAATCAAAATTATATAATTTTTGCATCACTACACTCAGAAAAACTTCTATTTAAATTGTATGAATATTGTCACACCATAAAGTTATCGTGTTTTCTATAAAAATATACTTGCACGATTTCTTCTATCGGAGAGAAAATAGTTTGAATTTGTAATAAAATGGATTACTAATTTGGTACTATACTTGCAGTTCGCTGAAAACTAATAGTTGTTTTTCTATTGTACGCAACGGTTTATTAAAAAGTAACGAACCGGTCACTAAAGCTTACTAAACCGCGGTGCGTAAGGCTGCGCACTCCGCAATTTTTGTGTCATACAGTTTTTTAAAATCTGTTATTCTCTGTTACTAAATTATAATAATTATTTCTCCCCGTGTTCAATGTAGTAAACTTTAATTGATGGCGTATGAAGCATCGCTGTACTATATTTCGCTGTACTATATTAGTGGTAGCAAATACTATGTAGTATAATAAAATTTACTGTAAATCAAAGAATTTTCAATATAACATTTTCTATTAGTTTCTATACTGAATGCCTCATTAGATAGAACAAAATTACTTCAAAGGAATTTCGCTAATTTCAGCTGTCTCAAGACGTTGAGGTCATCATTCGACAATAGATATTATCGGTCGTTTGATCGGCCGATAAAATATTCACCAATCGTCGACACATCTTATAATGCTTTGAATTACAGGCAACCGAAGAACCGTAAATCGCTTGCTCGGGAGCCGCGGATCGTAATGTAATCATTATTAATATTTTAATTGATACAAGATTAACGGCGATTTGCATTCGGATATAGGCTTTTTCACGACGGATTCGAGTAACCGAATTCATTAACATAAACGCCCGTATCACATGCCGAAGGATAAATAAGATATTTCAGGTTTAATAGCTCGATTTTATAGAAGCGAAATAAAAACTGCTGAAAAACAATTTGTCGATTTCAATCGAACGAAATTAATTGATATGAGCAAGTGGAGTGCTTATCACCGTGAAAATAAAGTCAATCTTTTTTTCTTCACGACTGACGGACTCTAAATTATTAATTACCCATTTTCCATTTACTTTGCCCGAATAATATATAATTCAAACCGTTTCCCCAGCACGTTTATTCCGTATTTATATTACAATATATGAATGTGTATTATTGGTCAATCGTTCGGAGAGGAAAACATAGAGGTTTCATATTTATTGCCCCTTTTGTGCGTTTTGCTGTGACGTAGCTCCATTTATCGATCGATTTTCTGAGTATTATGTCGACCTCGATGATTTCATCTCCCTTATCTTTATACGTCGATTTTCATGTGTTTATCTTTCGGCTTGATTATTTCAGACGCACTGCCTTTTACCTCAATTTTGATTTACTGTCGTGCCTCGATTTCATCCGTATTTACACTCTACATATATTTACCGTCCATAACTTTCCCAAGACATCAACACACACATCTATTTTCATCACACATTTCATCGAAACATGTAAACTTTCCTATAAACTCGAGGAAACGGAATCCCATTACCACCGATCGTTTCATTTTTATCCTTCCGCCAACTCAAATACCAAATTCGGTCGTTAAATCTCACCTTTACACCTCCAACAAAAAAGCCCCCGAAACCGCAGTTTCCATCCTCCCGAAACGTCGACCAACTAAATTCGACAATTCGCTGCTTGTCTAACCAATCTTCGCCCTGCCAACGTCCAGCCGACTGCACTAAAACAGTCACTAACGTCCAACCGCATTTAACAACCAACCGTATACAATTATAAATGCAACAATTAAATTACTCAACAGCATTTGAAAAGCACGCTCGTCCCGAAATTCTACCGGTTCATTGGCCCCAGCCGATCGCTACCCAAAATAGGATAGTCCTTCTACCTCTCATGAGGTCCTCCACTTTTCCGGTTGAAATCGGTCAGAGCCATCTGGAAAGTGTCGGCGAAGGTCCCGGTGGCATTCCTGCGAGCCGAATTTCGAATGGCTTATCACGTCGGAAAAGTCGTTGATTTATCGCGACGGGAAAGCGTCGTGATAAGCCGCGTCGATTGCGATCTCGGCGGCATTTCAAGATCGGACTGGAAAATGGCGCGGGTGTAAATCGTCGCGTTACAATGGGGATGCGATGGAACGCGCACGGTCTTACCTGAGTGGTCCTTGGCGACGCAAATCAAGGACAACATTCTAATGAGATAGCGCAACCTCATACCTGTGGGGTGAGGTTAATGCAGCACTGGCGCGTGTATTAGTGGTCCGAACGTGCGCGTGATCGCAACCACTATCGGAATTGCTCCTGCAACCGACATTCCAAGGATGCTACATAGATGCCCCCGCCACCGGATGACCCATTGTCGTGCACACACTCGAACCAATCTGCCCGCTGTTATTAATTATATCCGACCAATAGTAATATTATTATAGGCATTGATATGCTCTTAATAATATCACGCCGGTACACGGTTATGGCCAGGATGCGATATTGAATTAAATGTTTAGCGATGAGCCGTGGAGCTCGATTGTCCGAGGTGTCTCGGGTGGCCATTTGCTTGTCTAGTGAGGGAACAGGGGAGATAGCGCATTGTGGTTGGACATATTTGTTTGGAATTGCTGGTTTGGGGAGGACGTGGACATGTTCAGCGGGTTAAAAATTATACTGGTAAGAGAAAAGATAAATGTTTCGAGTTGGATAAGTGTAACAGAAAAGAAGATGTCTGCTTAGTGTAAGGCGGAGCGACCCTTGAAAAAAATTCGAAAAAAGGGGGTCCCCTTGGAATTTAGTTTTATATTAATTACACTATATTTTTTATTGCACGTTTTATTGCACGTATTTTCAGAGTCAGATTTTTCGAAAAAGACTACAATTATTTTCCAAATTTTTAAGGGAGAGACTTGTCATACATATTCAGTTTCGTCGAATATATCCTTTTTATTAATAAAAGGATACTTCCTTGTTCAGATATAGCTGACATCTGACATTCGTCAAGGCGCCATCTGAATCAATACATCTTCAGATGTAAATATATAACTCTGAATGTTATAAATAATCAATACTTTTTGAAAATAAGAAGTCTTTTAGAAATGAAAAACGCTTTCATTTCTTCACATGGCATTTTTTGCAATAAAATTATATTCTTAGGCTTCCAATATTCAGATCCCAGCTAAGGATCCAACTACTATACCTTAGTCAGAAGTATACCAAAACTAAGGTATACATTTGAAATTATTTATGTTTCATCAGTATTATTATGCAGACTATTCTTAAGCAGTTACATTTTGCACAGAATTTCATTTGAAAACACAAATATAGCAATCGAAAATTCTTTAGTCGCTGGCTATAATTATCAGTCAATCTATTGTAATGAATATTAACAGTATACTGTAGTAGAAGCATGGAATCGGCAAAATTACGGTGATAGGATTTTTAATATAAAGATAATGAATACCCACATCGGTGAAAATATATTTTCAAAATGTATGAGCAAATACATAACTTTTTGCCGCAACAAATATATTTTAAGTAAATTTAAAATATTTAAAAAGTTATACACGTTTCTGCCTGAAAAATACGTGCAACTGGTATTTCGAATTCCAAATGTAACATTCGCACATAGAATTTCGGCATTAAATTGTGCAAGTCAAGACTCCACAAAATTCAACATTTGGAATACGAATTTCCGGTTGCACTGATTTTTCAAGCCCAAGCTATGTTTTTTAAAACAGGGATATTAAAATTAATTCCAAATTCGCTTAATTTCTCATCAATAAAAACGTTGAACTAATACTATTTGAGCAACTGAACATTAAAATTATTTCGTCTTTCTCCTCACAATTGTAACTCAGAAATAGATGTTGAGCTAAAATTACTTATGTCTAACGCAAATCTGTTTTGTTATTAATAGTTACCCAGGCAAAAATTAGCTTACATGACGCATATGCAACATATATGCCAACATAAAAATGCATATATGAACATACATGTCTGCCATGTATGCGCCATATATATTCAATTAATATGCCATGGTATTTTAAAGTTAAAGTAACTATTCTAAATTGAATGAATTGCCTGCATATTTCGCAGTCATGCAAATTAAATCAGCTTAAATCAACATTCCCTTTTTGTGTGTGCGCACGTACTCTTAATTTTCCGCCGTAAAGGTATTTTACAATGCAGTGAATCTCAGTTGTAAAGAGAAAACTTGTAACCGAAATGTCGGAGGAATAATTATGTAAAAAGTTAGACAATATGTACTCGAAAGGTCCGAATTACGATTCGACGATTTGCTGAGTTCAGCATCGCGTATAAAAGACGCAAAACAGAATATATATGTCCTTTTTTAATTTACTTCTGAGGATAAGATTTTATTATTTCGCGTTATTAAATAATTGTGCATTAGAAAAGTTATACTTCGTTCATAAACGTTTTGCGTGATTTTATTTGTGCATAATTATGCGGATAACAGCTAGACTTAATGCGCGCGAGTGAATCGAAATATTACTATCAAATCCGTTTTACGAGGTATCGCGGAGTGAAAGATACGTCAGCGCGAACTTCAGGGGGATCATTAGTCGATCGGTAAATTACGGTGTAATAACTTTTGAAGCGAACGAAATTGATTAAACAATCACGCGTCTTGCATAAAACATCGCAACAGAAAATTTAACACGACAGACGTAGAAATGCCTCAAAGTTCGCTAATTTGCCTGGAAGATTTATCGGAACAATTTTCGACGTTCGGTGTTTGAATGTTCACCGAGAGTCGATACTCGTCGTCTGCTTTAAATAAACAATTTCACTATTGCATTAAACATTTCAACTATGAACAAACTGAGCTCGAAAATTCCTGGTTCTATATATTCGAACGTGAGACGATTTTTAAATGATCCACATTTCGATAATATTTGCTTACAAGTTGAACACCGAATTGGATAAAATAGGTTCATTAGCATATATAGTTCAGCAGCTAAACTATCTCGCAGTTGTTCGACTAAATTTAGACATCATTTCAAAAGTTTCAATAGATGAAAGTATTTCACCATATAGGTCAATTCTGCTTATCCAGTTACTCAATTCGTTATGAAAATAGCGTGGCGTTTGCGTTTCGAGTCGAAAAAGTGGAACATTTGTCATAAAAAGCAATTCACATTTTAATCAATTTTTGTGAAAAGCGCACGAGATCGAAATTTTTTATATCATAACGCATCAAAACGCGTTATGATATCACGCGCCAAATGCAGCATTGATTTTTCGCGATCCGCTTCGCAGTTGAACATCGCGAAATCACTTTATTGTTTTACATAAATTCATTAGGGCTTCAGCGCGATAATAACGCGACCCGGCAGCCATAAAAATCATTAATTATCGAATCACTTTGCTCACCCGAGGAACTTTCGTTTCGAATTATTTATAACATTAAAATGCATGAAGAATAATCGTATTTCAAACAGCAATTTTCGGCTGAGCCGCTAAAATATATTCCGTAATGCTATTAGCAATGAATTATGCAACAATTTTTCGTTCGGCAAGATTAATGCATAGACAATGAAAAGATTAAATGACATAATAATGATTGAGTTTATAGTGATAGCACGCCCGGGACAGATTAAACGCGCGGATCAGCTAAATAAATATGTATTTCTCCTTTTTGCCATGAATTATCCGCAGAACCAGTTTGAATTCGAGCCGAAACTAACATAATCTGCGACGTAACGGCGGCCAAACGATTCGCGCAGCGCCGATGCACCCTGATCGACGTATCGTTTATCATTTTTACGAGCACCTTCGCTGATATCGTAATTCGACAATGTTTATTGCATCGGCTCTGTTTTGCAGTCGCGAAAGCTCGTCGGACACGTGCTTATCTTCGCTCGGCACTTGATCCCGTTTTATGCATTTTACCCGATCAAACAACTTATTTTCTCATTTTTTGCCAACGTTGTCATATCGATATTGACTATTTTCGTTAAATTCCTCGACTGCAAATATATATTTTCCATAGGAACTCTACGAACCCGAAGACATGTTTTTGAACTGGAAAAACTGAAATACGTACTTTCATCAAATAACATTTCATTTCTAAAATTCATTAACTTTTGCTCCCTTTTTCAGGAACTCCTTTTAAGCGTCAATAAAATAACCCTGATCAGATAACTGTAAGATAACTATAAGATAACTGAAAGATAACATCAAGATAACCGAAAGATAACTTTTAGATAACTTTAAGATAACTATAAGATAACTATAAGATAACTGAAAGATAACTATAAGATAACTGAAAGATAACTTTAATATAACTGAAAGATAACTTGAAGATAATAGAAAGATAACTTTAAGATAACTGAAAGATAACTTTAAGACAATTGTAAGATAACTGAATGATAACTAAGATAACTTCAAGATAACTTTAAGATAACTTTAAGATAACTGAAAGATAACTGAAAGATAACTGAAAGATAACTGAAGGATAACTGAAAGGTAACTGAAAAATAACTGAAAGGTAACTGAAAGATAACTGAAAGATAACTGAAAGATACATGAAAGATAACTGAAAGATCTCTAAAAGATTTCTGAATGATCTCTGAAAGATAACTGAAAGATAACTGAAAGATCTCTGAAAAATCTCTGAAAGACATCTGAAAGATCTCTGAAAGATCTTTGAAAGATCTCTGAAATAGCTCTGAACGATCTCTGAAAGAAAAATCTCTTACAGTCCTAATTATAAGAGGTTTCGGAGCTTTTGAGAATTTCAAAGAAAATGTACTTATTTAAATCTCTAAAAAACCCCTGAAAATCTTTCAAAATCTCTGAAAAAGTTTGACCGTCCCAAATGTGAGAGTTTTTCAGAGTTTTTCAGAATTTTTTCAGAGATTTTCAGCGTTTTTCAGAAAATATCCGATATTCTCAGAGCTTTTTTAAGAGTTCTTCAGATATTTATTTTTATTAGGGCATACTAATTTGCTCGACCAAAAAAATACAATTTTTTATAAGGTGATTAAACTTATACCTTCCTGAAATTATGTTTCTTTTTAGTACAGCTCCCATTATCTCGAACTGTCCACGTCCGAAATTCCGAAATCAAGCACCACCCCAAGTCGGCTGGGTATTCAGAAATGCACGACAATCACCTGTCGACATCGCGTTTTTCTAGCCGGGCATCTCACTGCAGATAGCTATATTCCGGCGCTCCGCCATAATTCACCGTGGAAATACGTACGCGCGTTTATATTGAGTTACACAATGCACGCAAGAACGTGTTGGCGAATTCATCATTTTGATAATAACATGATTATTGAATTGGAACGTGTATTACATTTCAGCAAATACAAATCATTCCCAGAAGTGGAATGTAATCACGTAATATATGCGCACGTTGCGCATGCGCGAAATATCGCCGCATTGTAATCGTCAATCGGATTTTACTTCTTCGGTTATTGTTGCAGCGATTATTACAATTACGGTCGAAATAAATAATCAAGGTTCAAGTCGATCAAGGTTTTCGCACGGGAAAAATAATCGAAACTTGAGCCGAGTTCCCAAAGGTTCCGAGACTTTTCTCCGGGTTTATGAATGTTGCTAATATGCTGGCATTGACGGCGCTTGACGGGATAACTGAAACGCGATACTATCACTCACAATGGCAGCAGTTTTTTTGCGCAGGTCCAGAGTAGATGGTTGCGCTTGATACTGGGATGGGTGAACGGCGAGCAGATCCGGCCGAAAGATAATCGGATTTCATTTTACCGTTTGCTGGAAATTTGTATTGTTTTCATAACAAAGAATAATTGTGTCGGCGTAGATCGTTCAATTGGGATTCGATAAATTATCTAAATAGTACGAAAGGCGAGAGCAATGGCGAATAAAAGCACGAGCGGTAACGGCTCGACGAGTTAATGAGATAATTGACTGAGTGATTGATATGTGTATGACAATGAAACATTGCGATTCGTAAATTATTGTGCCAAGTAAATTTAACGGACTGATCGTATTTAGAATTAGGAAAATGAGAAGTGGGGAACGGAATGAAAATAGTTAAATTTTATTATAGATAAGTGTTTTATATGATTAATAAATTTTTTACAAGGT
>JABFPB010000229.1:0-47354 GCA_022817645.1 Ceratoteleas bidentatus
TAAGTCACGTGCCTGAAATGAACTTCCAGTACTTGCATTAAAAGTGCATTAATTTTACGGACATTTTTAACAGTGAAATATATATTTATATATCCCAAATAAATCAACTGTTAAAAAATGAAATGTCAAAATAATTTAAAATATTTAGTTACATGTTTAATATTTTTGGCTAAACATACAATTAAGTCAACTAAAAGCATGTTTTGCTCATTAAATTGATTAACATAGGATAATATCATAACGAAATTTGCGATGATGATTGAATGTGAGAGACTAGATTAATCGAATTTATTTCATATGTACTTAATACGGTACTTGCGATTGAAAATTACATTAATTTTATGCGCATAAATAGTCACAAAGGGAATTTAGAACCCTTTTGTCAATTATCTCAAATTACTTTAATAGTTGGAAAATATTCCTGATTAGACCTTAAACTAGCACATAAGTGTCGAAAAATGTCGCCGATAACAGATCAAACTACGTGCTTGAGAGTATATATAAAAACATATTAACTCGAGTTCAAATATTGAATTCTCCGCTTTTAGTACTTCATGAAACCGTCCTCGCAACTTTCCCAGCGTTAGCGAATCCGAAATTGCAGTCCTAAATTTCAAATGCACTAGGAAATGAGATTTTCGAGACTCGAAATTTCGGGCTCGCATCGCCGTAATGCATACACACGCAATTACAAAACATAAATTTGTCTATATACCCAAGTTTTTTTATAGGAATTGAATTTAAAACTGTTTCCAGTTACGACGAACTCGAAAAAAAACTTGTTAACAAAGAAAAATACCACCATATGGTCAGATGGTGAGAGGATAACAGAAAAATACGCATCCATGAAACTCTTGGCGTAATCAGGTTTAAAAAATCGATTCTAACTTCTCCACAGTCGAAGAAATTTCGAAAAAACCCCAAAATAACCGGATCTTACCATTTCAAGTGGTTAGGAGTACCACTTTAATGGTAAGTTTTACCACTTACCCTGATAGAACATCAATTTGACATATATCTAATATATGTATAATATACGTATATTATATGTAAATATCTATTTTTTGTATGAATATCCATCTAATATATGTATAATAGACATCTTGTTCTATTGAGGAAATTGCTACCCAGATAGAACACCAGTTTGATATACATCTAATATATGTATAATATACGTATATTATATGTATATATCTATTTAATGTATGAATGTCCATCTAATATACGTATAAAATACATCTTGTTCTATCGGGGTACCCTTACCACTTATTTTTATCAGTGTATAGAACTGTAGTTCTTTGAGGAATGTGGAATAATTCGGACGTCGATTATGAATTTTGTACACGTAAAATCCGTGGAATTAATGCGTCATAGAATCAGTGTGTTATTTTGTGAAAGCTCGTAAAGTAACAACGACGGCGTTTTCTACAGGTTAGTAGTACGATAATCGCAATGACGCGACCGCTGTGAATAAATATTCGTTGCGTGGTTGATTTTCCGTCGCCACTGTAAATTATTTTTGAATCTTCCCGCCCGGCAAAATACGCGCAAATTTGTTGCCCCTCGTAAAGTAATGAGTATTGTATAATCCCAAAATACACACCCGAACGAAGATGAGTTTATTCAATAACGGATCAATGTTTCAGCGCTCTTTCAATACAGAATTAGCGGCTTTCCAATTTCCAAATTCACCGGATGGCTCGCCTCACGTCTTTGTGACTTTATTACGAAAATCGCGTTTTTACTATCGCGAACTTCGCACCGCTGCAGTTTCGCCAGTCTTATTTTTTTATTCCCTGGCTTGTATTTTTTTCCGACGCAGATGCCATTCAAATCTATATTCCCATGATATTTTTTACCATGTAAATTATTTTTGCAATGGCACCGATAAAATTTCCCGCGTTTCACTTCCTCCAAATTATTTTCAAATTGATTCGCGGTTGTCGACGCTGCGCTCGTTTTGCTGGTATTTTTAAATTTAAATACGAAATTATTATGAAAACTAAGTGCAATTTCCGGCGCTGGCTTGCGTAATGAGAATTAACATAGCGCGTGGGGAGTCGCGTGAATTCTGACGAGAATGATCGGAATGGAGCGTAGATGCTTTTTTGTGCATTTTCCGGATTCGCGTGATTTCAATATTAACCAATTTCTAAAATTAATTGAGATCCACGCCAAATGGGACTCTGTGCTCGAAATGAACGAATTTATCGTCGTCCACTCCAAAACTAGATTCAAGTTATTACGATTGAAGAAAAATTACAATCTTTTTCATAGAAAGTAATTTAATGTAAGTGTAACCATTTTGCAAATAATTTAAAAAAGGTTAATAATTTTGTAGAAAGGAAATAATTGTAACCAATCATTTGTTTTGATTTGAAACAATTTCCCGTTTTGAATAGATTATAACGGCACCAGACATTTTCACATATACACTCACATGAAATATTCAGCGTAAAAATCTGTTTACAACTGTAAATAGAAAATACAAATATTTTGATCTGAAAATGTGTAAATACTCTGTCAATACAGTTTGATGTATAAGACTGTTTAAAATATTAATTCAATTATTATTTAAAAGTGATTTTATCGAAAGGGATTATCAATTCTAAGTCCTTTCGGACATATATTAAAATGGATTTCTCTCCAACTCAAAATGCACACTTTCGTTCGAAAAGAACCTTTTAAAGAGTGTCATTTATAAATCGTTTTCAATACCGGCGATTCACTTTTTGTTTCTGCTTGAGGAGGATATGCGGCGATAAATTAGTCGGCGCCGAAATAATAAACTTTTCGACGCGGTTAAGTCGGACATTGTGATTAAAACGTAAAAATGGGCGACTCGCTCGGCGGATTCGCTAATTCGATTAGCCTCGGTTAATATTTCATCGCGTCGATCCGTTCGTTTTATTCGCGCGGGCTTTTCGCTCGGCTGCAATCACGGCTCCGTTCATTTTTGTAATCATTTTAAAAGAATCGTCATTACAACGAATCCCGCGTGTAAAAAAGTGTCAAACGCGTACGCTGGCGTAATTTTTGTATGCGATATTTCAAGCGTGAAATACTTGCGACGAAATTTCGTCGATGAAATTTTAACCGAGACGAGTTGTCGATCGAAAGGCGTTCGATCGGATCTGAAACCCAGTTCCCGGCGATATTTCCAGACCTCATTTGACATTGTAAATACGTTCGCGCAATTCAAAATGTACATAGGCGTCATAGACTTTGTCCTCGCAGAATACTCGCCAACTTGGAACTCGCCGGGAAACCATACATGATGTATCGGCAAAATAAGAGAAAACGATGCACTTTGGCATAATTTTCGGAGTCTTTGTTTCCGGCGTGGAACGCTCCGTGGGCCGACCCAGATTCATTCCGAGCGCCCCTGATAATACGACGAGTTCAATCGCGAGTATCGATCTATCTTTGAGTGCGATTGACAGCGGGAATTATTAGTTTACAGGGAGTTTCAATTGCCGAGTATTATTAAATATGATACGTACGATTCGTTGTTTAAATGCTGTCATGGGATTTCGACTTTTTTACGAAACTTCATGGGAAAGCAGAGACGAAATTAAAATTTACAAGATTGTCGATCGATTTAAGGATAATCATTCATGTTGAAAGTCCTTTCAATAAAATGTGTGATAAATTATCGCATTATTTGAAAGTAATTTTCTAATTATTGTTAAGCCTTGAGATATTGTAAAACTATATTTTACGATATTGGAACATAACAATCTACTTTTTGTCATAGAAAAAATACATAGTTTAGAAAATCATAGGTTATTCTTCATTAGTTAATAAGCCCTATAAATTCATAATTTCATCTTCGTATCGTATTTAAATTATTCATATGTGTCTGTTGCGGAATTCTGCAAAATGTACAGATTCAGCAACGGCGACAAATTGATCGAATCGTAACCTGGCAATTCATCATACGTCGCGGCAAAAGACGTCACCGTCGAAGTGTTTCTTAAAAACATTATATCAATACCCAGCACGTTATTTTTTGACAACTTGTCAATGCTTAAGCCATTATTCGAGATACACTTTTTATCTTCTGCACTTCGCGTCACTGACATTCCTACGTTTTCCTGATCAATCATTTAAACATTTTGACAATCGAAAATACGACATTCCTCGCGCGATAATGAAATCAAATGAAATCCATTTGCGGACATACGAAAAAACAACCGACGTACCGCTGAATACTCCGAACAGTTTTGGATTTCATTCTTATGACGTGGCACTTACCGTATTTTGATCTTCAAAGGTCACATTCCAAAATAAAATGTCAGACGTATTTTTACGTGAAAATGCTAAGTTTCGACTACTTCTTTTACTTATAAAGGGTCAACCGGGGTAATTGTGACGAAAAAAAAATTGAACTTTAATATGACTGAACTTTAATTGAACTTTAACTGAAACATTTCAAACCCAGTTATTATGGATTATATTTTAACCTTAGTCAATATCTCACATAACCCTATACTGTGGGGTAATGTGTGATATTTGACTAAGGTTAAAATATAATCCATAATATATTTTATACGGGGTAATTGTGACTTTACCAATACATCGAGTGGATAACATAATTTTATTAAATTGAACTTATAAACATATATAACATACGTATCTTTGACGAACAATCGGTAACTGACATATCACAAGTCATTGCTTATTACAAATAATATATTAATTTTCAGATTTGGGTTTTCTCCCCCGTTTTTTTTTATCTGTACAATTAATATATTTTCTATTAAAATCACTTCGCAAACAATAATTAAAGGTTTAAAAAATGAGTCTCGAAATTTCTATGAACCGATTATTTCACATTAAAAAGTAATGGTATGCGCAGTTTCATTATTTATATCGGCCTAACCTCAAAGTTGCTGTTCTACGAAAATAGCAACAAACTGATAAGAGCAATTTGATCAATGTAGTTTATTGTGAAACATTTTATATACTTGTGTATATGTTCATTTAGTAACATGAAAAAGTTATCTAATGTACTTTTAGGTCATTTGGACACAACATAACCTGCTAAGTGTCATTTGAAGGAAACCCCGTTTAACTGTACCATTTTAAAAATGTGTACCCAAAACCTTAAATGAAATATTTTTTAAGTTGAATTTGATATTTGCAGTCGTAATTTTCGTCATGATTTGGCATTAGAAATACCTCAAAATCCCATTAAGTTGACGTAACAGGTTTTTCCTCACTTCTTGTATTATCGACGTAATACATTAAGTTAGGTTAAATCCTCAGAGTGCAAAAAGGGCTCTATGGGAGAAAAACGTTTTGACTGTCGCAGAAAAAGATCCATTAATATCGATTTGCAAAAGAAAACTGTCCAATAAACCTGGCGAAAATGAATGAAATGAGTCGGTAGGTGGCGCTCGCGTCATTTTTCTTCCCGAGGCAGGCCAATCGAAGGACGCGAACGGGACGAAATCAGGGATGCAAGGTGCGGCTTCCGAAGCGTTACGGGACGTCTCTTTAACGTAACGTAATTGAGAATTAACTAGACTTTGAGGACGGCTTGACACCGACGGCGAATCTCATCCGATAAGGAAGAGAAATGGGCGCGCGCTTCAATTACTTTCGACTTTCCGCTTAAATTTTGTATTGCAAATTGTGCTATAACCTCGCCAAATGACGAGCCCATCGCTTTTCCGTTTTCGTGAGAGCCGTCGGTAATTAAATGAATATCACGGTGTCAAATGCTACTAAATTATTGGCTTTTCGAACGCCCCCCGCGTCGGCATCGTTATATTCTTATTATACGTTGATTAAGGGGGGATTACAGCCGCCGTAATACATGTGTATCGACAAATAATTACATCGCCGTAATGAGATCCTAAATTCTGATTTTTCCACTGTCAAAGAGTTTCCGAAAAACGAGAATTTTGAGTGAGTCGTTTTGGAGACCCCGACTTGGTCGTAAAATATGTCTACATATGCAAGCATTAGGTCCTAACGCTTGTATATGTAGAAATAACATTCCTGGTAATCTTTGTAGGCAATTACTTGAATTAGAGAAACAAAAACTATTTCGGACCCTGTTGAAAAACTCTATTACAAATAGAATTTTTTAACAGGGATTAGATAGACAATTCCTATTGTCTATCCAAATAATCGATAGGAATTGTCTATTTGGATCAATGCGGCTTTTGTCCAAAATCTGTCAAAATTTGCATAGGTTATAATAGGCAATATTATGACCCATCTGCAAATACATATTAAATTGATTGGTATTCATTTGTCCTTGCATATGGAAATAATTTGTATGTGTATTTTGTTTATTTTCTATGTGGATTTATTGGTTTCTAATAGATTTTTTCATTAGGGGAGCATATTTAAAACGTAGAGAATAATCTCAACTATTTGATATTCCTACATAACGGACGTTTTTCCTCCAACTCGAAACTGTATACTCACATATAAAGCTCATATTTTAAAAATACGTTCTAGATGAACAAGGATTCGATTACCCTGAACAAAAATGTATTCTTGATTAACAGTTCCACAGCTGCTGGAATTGAAATATACGGATTTATTTTCTTTTCAATAATTCTGTACTTCGAATCATATATTGGTTTAACTGAATGAAATGAACTAAAAAAAAGAAAACATTTAAATTATCTGGTCACACTAATCTAATCATTTGTTTACTCTCTGTACAAAATATTGTGACAAACTATTAAAAGAATTTGGCGTCAGTTATTTGTTAAAATCCACTCTCGGACATAATTGTATTACAAGAATTTGTATAAGTTTTGTAAATTATTTTGGACTCGTGCTTTCAAGGATGAGGAAAGTCACTTTTTTGTGATTTTGAGATATTTGCGTTTAAAGTTTCAAAAGTAAACTTTTGCATTTTGATATCAATCTTCTTTAAGTCAATTGGATACCATTTCTAATGCAAAATAAAGATAAAATGTAATGTTTAAGTTACCAAAATTAAATTTAAGTTTTCCTATGTATTTTGAATGAGAACTTAACTGGTTATTCCTCAAAACGGGTGCACTTAACTGGTTTTTCCTCTAAAATGACACTTCACTGGTTATGTTTTGTCGAAATTGAGCAAAATGTACATCAGATAATAATATTTCGACGTTCCCAAATGAAAATATACATAAAAATATATCAATATCCGCTCTTAATCAAATTTGTCAAAAAATGCGACTTAACTGGTTTTTCCTCAAAACTACAGAAATGGTACAAAGTGCGCCAAGGGAAGTTATTAATTTCTTCCCGTGGAATATACACTGCTTTTTGTATCAAGTGGAAGAAAAATACTCAATTTTTCTCTAGGAACAGGGTGGAAATTTGTTCACTTCATCCCAAGGGAAATAATATAACTTTCGCCCGGTACCAGGGATGGAAAGTGACTACTTTCTGCCCAAGGTGTAGGGCGGAAAGTTTTTATGTCCCTAGAGAAGAAATTAAAAACTGTCTTCCCACCCAAGAGGGTGAAAAGTGAGTACTTTACGTACATGTGATACAAAAAGTGTATTTTTTGGACATTTTGAACCAGTTGTTGTAGTAATGGGGATCCAACTGGAAGTCGAAAATATTACAGTAGGTGGCGCTAGTGTAAGTAGACCTTTTTCGGAGAAACATTCAAACCTAGAATTGTTGTCTGTTGAAACTGATAGAAAAGTGGTTAGAAACTGGAGGTTTCCTGGAGTTGTTCTTCCAGATTGTGTTACATGATTAAATTTCCAGTTTCTAAAAAAAATTTTATCGAGTTTAAACAGGGTTTAAACAAAGAAGAGCTCCGTATTTGAATTTTTCAAGGAAAAAGAATTAGTTACAAAAATTTATATTTATGAATATTTACTGAGAAATGGTTATCTGGGAGACAATTTTATGATTCCATTTGGTATATGATTGGGTTCGGTTTAATTCAATTTGTTCCAAATTTAATGAAAGGAATTTCTTAAGTTTGAAGTTTCTATGAAGGGTTTTTTTATGAACATGAATTAATAAAGGTTATAGCCAACTAAAAGAAAAGTGTTTAGTTACTTGTTGACAACTTTTGTGAAAACTTAAAAAGAACAACTTAAAGTACTAAAAAAATTTAATGAACCTAATTTTTAGTTTTTCTTCAATCTCTTTAATGTTTTTTCCAAGGAAGAATAAGTTTCTCATACACTCTTAAAAACATCTGTTTATGTCAAGATTTACATTTCGTAAGGGTTCCTGTTAAAATATGAATGTCACTCTATGACAATAATCATATGTTGTTTTTCTCACAGAGAAAATTATTCTAGTCTGACTGAACTGATTTTCATTCTGTGACCAGTGTTAGAAATGTAAAGATTTTTCATACTATTGTTTCTCTCTAACCGCGTTAGTTGAACTGCGATAAAAAACTTCTAAATAATCTAACACTGTCTGTGACAGCAAGATGTCTATCTGCGAAAGAAGACATAGTATGCGTGCATGCATGGTCGTCATAACCTCCAAAAACATTTCGTCAACAAGATTGTAGTTCGAACAGATTTTCTTGCTGTCAGAGCATGAAATCTATTCATCTAAAGTCATGTTGTGAAAGAACTGATTTTTCTTCTCTCACAGAAGGATTCTTGTTGTGACAATAGGACATTTTTAAGAGTGTAACTGGAAAACACATTTATTATTTCAATTAACACAGGTGAGTAATAAGTCACCTTTTTCACCCACTGAAAAATAGAATTGCATAAACAAACATCTCTCCCTGGAAAAAGTCAATTTTCATTTGAATTCATAAAATATATTAAAGAAAAATAAGTACAAATTTGAAGGATTATGTGATCTTTCTGAAGTGTATGTTTTAAAAATGCATGTATTTTCAGTATGTAATCTCACTGACAGACTTTTAAAGAATAAGCTTCTTGCGAATATGCAATTTCATCTGTTGTATTGACAATATTTTATAAAAATGTCACACTCGTATATTAAGGTAGAAGTAGTTGGTAAAAATTTTTAAACATTTAGCTTATTTTACAATTCGTTTGCATACGAAAATTACACGTTCATAAAAAAGTACCAGACCAGAACCATTAACCATTGATCAATGTAGAAGAAAATGTAACTTGTCTCACTGAATGCAAAGTAACTATTTTTATAGAAAAAAGTAATAATATTTCAATTTAAAACTAGCAGGACAATTTTTCAATAGAACTAATCTCCTCATATATTATAAAGAATACGTATTTTCAAATTCAATCTCATTCCTTTTATTGTTTATTTACATTAAAAATCAGTTTTCAGAATTTCAGAACTGATTAAAAAATCATGAAGGATTCAATAACACCTCCTAATTTAATTGTATCGCCCCCAAATCTCCGACGCTTTCCGGACCTGTTTGGTAATCGCCCTATACCCTTGTAAAAAGAAACATATATTGTCAATATATTTCTAATACATTTTCTGTAAACAAAATGTTTTCATTATATTTCCAGTATATTTTTATTTACTGGAAATATATTTCAAATACATTAGTAATATATTGACAATTAATTGAAAATATATCACGTCGATATTGTATCAATGTATTTTCCTTTTTACTACCGCACTTTAAAGGACTGCCATCTTAAAAGCATGTCTGTTCAAAGGTGCGATTCGACCGGCGGTTCGCTCGCCAAAACTTATGCGACGTCCGACTCGATGACCAACGTGACGCGCATGACTCTGACGAGCTCGAGCTGCGACTCCACGTCGACGCACTCTCTCAGCCTCGTGAGTTCCGCGACCAGCTCCGCCGAGAGCAACGTCACAAGCAGTGCCTCTGATCAGGACAACGAATGTACAATGGAAGAGAACGACAAGTACTGGCAAAACCTCTGGACCGAGAACTTCCAGCTGCAGTACGACAAGGAATACGAGGCGTTCATGGCACGCTTTTCCACCGTCGTTCGCGATAAAATTGCCGTCGTTGAAAATGGATTAAATCCTGCGGACAAACGTTCTGACAAACGGCAGAAAGAGAAACGTGAGGCATTTCGAATGCATTTCGTTTTTTTAGATCGATGTCGATTGAAAAGAAATCGTGAAGGATTATGTTCGATAGAGTTTTTTTCGATGAATTCGAAGACTAATTTATTGATCGACTTATATTATACGAAAAAGAGATTTTTTCCATTTATTCATTTCTGCACATTCCCAGATTTCAGGTCGAAAATCGGTAAAAAATCGGTTGAAATGAGTAAAAAATAGGTCAAAAATCGGTCGAAAATCAATAGAAATTTGGCCAAAAATCAGTCGAAAATCGGTAAGAAATCGGTCGAAAATCGGTAAGAAATCGGTCGAAAATCGGTAAAAAAATCGGTTGAAATCGGTCGAAAATCAGTCGAAAATCGGTAAAAAATCGGTTAAAAATCGGTAAAAATCGGCCATAAATCGGTCGAAAATCGGTAAAAAATCGCTAAAAATCGGTCAAAAATTCAATAAATTCATAATCCAAATATGAATTTACTAAATTATCAAACAAAACGTTTTATCAAATGTGTCAAGTTATCATAAATAGCAATAATCCATGTACTCTGTTGCAGCTTTGAGCAACTCGAAGATGAACAGGGAAAAGAAGACAAAGCGGCTAATAATGGATTCTGTGGGGGCATTGATGCAAAGCTTGTCGGTGGCGCCCAAAGAGACTGAAACTCCAAATGACAGTGATCTTTGCCAGAAAAACGAAAGCTTGTGCAACGGCGACGAGTCGGTCAAAGAGGAGAAACCAGTCACTTTGAAGCGCAGGTACGAAGCGTCTGATTTGACGTAATTCGCCGCGCAATTTGGACTGTAATGTTAGAACCGTGGTTTGATGCTTGCAGTCACGAAGCGGACGGGGACGACGCCATCGAGGGCCTGGAGACGGTGAAGAAGGCGTTCTCTTTGATGGGATATACGTTCAACGAAAACGTAAAACAAATGAAATTACAGGGTGAGGTTGTTTATAAGAAGCGGAACATCAGGCTGCAGAATCGGCAACTCAAGATGAAAATCACGAGATCAAAACCATTGAACAAACACATTTACTTCGACGATAATGGAGTTCAAATTACAAATACTAATGAACAGGTAAAATCAAAGATAAAAAAATGTTCCTTCCTTTTTATCAAATTCATAGCATAAAAATCGTCAATTTTGGAAAAAAACAGGCAATTTGTTGGAAATTATATATTTTATAAATTATAAAATATATAATTTGTATATTTTATGAATAACAAAATGTATAATGTATTACAGACAAACAATCAAGCACTTTTGAACGGTTCATCCAACGAAGTCGACGTTAATGACAAAGGTTCCTACAACGCGCATTTCACATCGAGCTCCGACGAAGAGTGTGATTCTAGTCCGAAAACGAAGTTGCACGCCAAAAAGCTTATCCTCGCGAAAGCCTCGACGAGTGGCGCCGCCAAGTCCGGCAGCAGGCCCAAGGACGAGGCGGAAGAGGCCGAAGAAGAGGAGGAGGACGACGACTGTCGTAAAGATAAGACTGAAAATGGCAACAAACTTAGCGACGACACTTTCGAGGAAGCCACTGACAAGAATTTGGAGGTCATGGAGGTCGACTGCAAGAGCGAGGACGGCACTAAGAAGATGTCCACGCAGCAGAAGAAGAAGCGGCGCAAGCAGAATAAGCGCAATGTTAATTTGCCGGCAGAGGTGGATATGGACCAGACACTAATGAAATACTGGGTCAAGAGGTATAGGCTTTTTAGTAAATTCGATGACGGCATCAAGTTGGACCGTGGTACGTATAGGCGATTGGATTAGAATACTTATTCCCTAACATTTTTTGGTTTTTTGTCCCTTCAAATCGTACTTTCAAATGACTTAGTATTTATATAATTTAAGAAATAGTTCTGGTTAATTGCAAATTAAATAATGCATGAAACATCTATATTTTCCTATTATGGACTTGATAGTTATTTATGCATTTCACAGTTGTTAATCCATTTGTTCTCTATTGTAGAAAGTTGGTTTTCGGTGACTCCCGAAAAAGTGGCGGAACATATTGCCGAAAGGTGTCGTTGCGACACCATTGTCGATGCATTTTGCGGAGCTGGCGGCAATGCTATACAATTTGCATTTAGTTGCGAAAAAGGTACTTCCTTCCACTATTACTTGATAACATTTATCCTGCAAAGAGCTTTTGTTCTATCAATGGATAGAAAACAAAAGTTAACTTCTTCGTTGCAAAACAGTTCAAACAAATCATATATTTGTTAATAATTAATAAAATATAGAACATTTTTAAAAAGTTAAAGTTACAACAATTTTCATTCAATTTCAATTTAGTTTGCGCCAAAATGTTTGGAAATCAACTTTGAACAAATCTGTCAGACAGAATTTTGATAGCATTTATAGGTTTCTGGCAAACCACGACTTTATCACAAACAGGCCAAAAATAGGGCTTTTTTAGAGATCTTTTCACATTAACCTTATTTCAAATTGAACAATCAAAAATCTGTCTGACCAATTTATTAATTATTAAATTCTAAACATTTTAACGAAAACTACATAAATATCGGATCAAAATTCATGAACCTTTAACTTTTTAAAGTTAAGAATTTCTGCAAAAAAGTTTTCCAGATAATTGAGTTCAAAGTAAGAAGTTCCCTGACAATCACTAAAAATCTTTTGAAAACGTGAAAAATAACAGTTTCTACATGCTTTCTTAAAATCCATATTATAAAACACTTATCAAAGTAACAGAATATGCAATAAAACAAAATTCGTCAAAAAATCCTGTTTTGCCCAAAAAGTCTCTTTAATTTCTACATTGAATTACACTAATTTATTAATTGCTTCTGCAAGATTGTTGAAATGTGAATAAGTCACCGAAATCTTGTTAATTTTGCAGTGTTTGCGATAGACATCGACCCGCACAAAATAGAATTGGCCCGCAACAATGCGCGCGTGTATGGTGTCGAGAACCGAATTGAGTTTATCGTCGGCAACTTTTTGCAAGTGGCTCCGCGACTTATCGCCGACGTTGTGTTCTTAAGTCCGCCATGGGGTGGAGTCAACTATCTGCAAGCGGAGACTTTTGATATGAGCAATATTATGAGTCCCGTGGGCGGAACACAGATATTTGAGGCTGCCAAGCAAATATCTGATAACATTGCATACTATCTACCTAGAAATATTGACACGATGCAGGTAAATATTGCAGGAGAAAAATCAAGGAACCAGTATTAAACTTTTAAGGCCCTAAATTCCAAAACCTAATTAAATTGCAGATTTCTCAAATTATGGCTAAATAGTATCCAGATCTGTGATATTCAACGATTCATACAATTTTTTCTACTTTATTACACATTTTTTTTCAAAGCTTAATTATTTTAACTTTATTTTTCGAGCTGTTTTAATGAAAAATGAATTAAAAATTGCAGGTCGCAATGTTGGCCGAAGCAAGATCTGGAGTGGAGGTAGAGCAAAATTTCCTGGACCGGAAACTCGTGGCTCTCACTGCATACTACGGCGAGCTGCCTCGGAACTGTTAAAAATCGCGCGACGTCATTTCCGTTGTAAATAACACCGAACATGTTTCGTACCTTTCCACGTAAAGATGGCACTCGGGTCGAGTTTTGCGTGCGATAAAACTTCGCCTGGCCACTTTTACATGGCTTTTAACTTATTTCCCGAGGAAACCATTTTTTTTCATATCACATTTTATACATCGTCCGTACCTCAAAGGAAAGTATCAGTCGCGTTCAGAGATTGCGTCTCGATCAAGGTTGTGGACAGGAAAACGAGAAGCAACTTCCAACTCTTTCTTTTTGACAAAACAATTGTTTTATTATTTTGCTTACTCGACTGAGCGCCACGTAACTTTACATTTTATAAACAATTGCATTTTATTTACAGTCATGTAAAACATTCGCTGATTTGAAACGGAATAAACATTTCAAATATTGATAATAACGGTGTACTTTTGTATCTCACGTCGCATCCGCACTGCACCGGGAAAAATAGATTGTTAATATTACTGTTTAGATCGCAGAAACCGAACTGGCAATACACCATAGTCGGCGCTTATACGTTTTACGTTGAAAATATAAGACGATGGGTCACTGACTCATTTTCTCACGATCTATTGGTTCGTTGTTTTCACAATCTAAGAATTTCGATTGAACGATCTATTTTTCTCAGTGTGGACGAGGTCCAGGGAGTCAAATTGCAACTACTGGCACGAGCCCCGAATCTGCTCCTTAACAGCTTCCATCCAAAAACGCTTTAGTAGACTTTAAGACGCTCTTAATTTCAACAAAATGCCTGCAAAGCGCTGCTCCCCATACAAAAATAATAACAAAATACTGGCTTTCTTGACTATTTGACACGGTCATTTTAAATTAAATCATTACATTAACATGATTAAAACAACAAATGAGAAGATTCGCGTGTAGGAATTGTGTACACAAAGCACAGATTTGTGTCCATTCATCTTTGCCAAGACGTTTGTCCTCGATAACGTCGGTACACGTTCATCTTCGCGCAACATTTAACAAATAACGAATGCAGTAACTAGCGGCGACATCGGCGTGTCGCCACTGCCGCCTGTCATGGTGGAGAAGTATCCGCAAGAGCAACTGTCGCCGAGAAGACGCTGGCACCTTTCTTTGGTCCGATGTCGCGCGAATCGTGACACGCGGTTTGCCACAATTCAAACTGGGGCGGGAGTCGATTCTCCCGCCAACTTTCTGCACGAATCCTTCACTTTCGGGTTAAATCGATGGGGTCCTGGCGGATCTTCTTCGACGGCATGTCGTTGCTGTCTTCTTCGAGATTGGTTTCCTCCTTGACTTCTTCACTGGTACGTCTGGAAAGGTAGGTTACATTAATAATTTGTAAAAGTTATAAAGATATGCAGTCGAATATTACGCAGAGTTTAAAAAAAAAGAGTTCAAAATGAAAACAAAGTTAGTCATTACTGCTTTGTGCTGCCAAAATCGGTTTGATAAGAAACCGGTGAGTTTATTAATTAGTTTCGAAGATAGAACCTTCCTCTGCTACTTGGTTTCCAAGACAGAACTTCCCTTACTACTTTATTCCTTGGTTCCCAAGATAGAATCTTGCTCTACTATTTGGTTTCCAAGAGAAGTACCCTTATTACTCAGTTTCCAAAATAGAACCCCCCTTTTCTACTTGGTTTTCAAGATAGAACCTCCCTTTCCGACTTGGTTTCCAAGACAGAACTTCCCTTTCTACTTTACTCCTTAGTTCCTAAGATAGAATCTTGCTCTGCTACTTGGTTTCCAAAACAGAATTACCGTTACTACTTCATCTGCAAGATAGAACCTCCCTTTCCTACTTGGTTTTCTAGATAGAACCTCCCTCAACTTAGTTTCCAAGATAGAGCATGCCTTTCCGACTTGGTTTCCTAGATAGAACCTCCCTTTCTTACTTGGTTTTCCAGATAGAACCTATTCCCTTTCATAGCTTCGTCTCCCTTAATCTTTGAAGTCCAGCCAGTAAATCAAATTCTACCCTCCCAAGCCCATCCCTAAATCTGTCTTCCAGTGATTCCTCACCTTCTCTTCAATGACAGATCCATCGGTGTGTCCTGCGGCGGAGTGGCCACTTCTTCCTTATAGTCCTGGTCCGAGGAGACATTGGACTCCATCGACTGGAGCCTCTGTCTCTTCCAGTTCTCCTCCAGCACATACCGACTGGCCTTCTGCATCTTGGCGCGTTCAATATCCTCCTTGTTCGTGTCGAAGTTGTCGTCGCTCGAGATCGGGTCGCTGACCGTGCGGATCCGGCCGCTGTCCGGGTCGGCGCCGTAGCCCGCGCCAGCCTGGAACCGGTTGGCCGCCGCGGCGAAGTTGGCCATGAACTGCTGCGAGTACAGGTAGGGCGACAGCACCGTCAGTCCGGTGGGCTGCATCAGCGCCGGGTGCGGCATGAACGGCAGTCGGGCGCTCATCATCTCGTGGGCCCAGTTGACCGTGTCCCGGGGCACGGAGGTCATCAGGTCGCGGTAGCCCATCAGCGACGGATACGAGCGCCGCTCGGTCACCTCGACGGAGCTGTCGCTGTTGAGCGACTCGGGCGAGCTGATGCACGGGGAGGTCGAGTTCTTGGTCTCCTCGAGCTCGGAGGAGTCCATCTCCGCCATCTGCTGGTTGGACGGGGGCAGCTGGTGGAGCGAGCTGGAGCCCTGCGACTCGACCGGCTGGCCGCCCGGCTGCGGCATCTGCAGGTTCGACTGCTCCTGCAGGAGGCAGTGGATCTTGAACCAGTTGGAGCGCCGGCCGTAGCGGGAGCCTGATTTGGACATCCCGACTAGGAGGCACTTACGCAGGCGACATGCTTTGCAGGTCGTCCGGTTCCTCTTGTTGATCACGCAGTTGCCACCGTTCTTGCATTCTTGGATGCTGTTGAGGTTGTTGTAGGAGCGACCGAAGAATGACTGGAAAAGAATGGGGGACTAATTAGTTAGAGATAGAGTTGCTGGTTAGAATTAGAGGATTGGTGGGGAGAAGCTGATGGGTTCCTAAGGTGTTTTCTAGAATTTATATTGTATGAGGGAGATAGTATAATTGCCATCTAGATAAGGAAGGTGTAAAGTAAATTGTAGAAGCAAGAGAATAGGATCAGTTAAGTTTTTAGAAAATAACTGGGTTTTGCTGTCTAGGTCGTGAGGACCACCACTTAGCTTCTTTAAATAGGTATCTTAATAATCAAGTTGATTGGAGATGATGGTGGTGTCCGGGGTCGTAATTGTTTGAGGTAGATAGATGTTATAGGTCCATAGTATGAATGCCATCTGGATTAGGAAGATGTAAATTAGGTGACCAGGATCTTTTATTAAGATGTGGTAGTACATAGGTTCTGGGGAGTTGGAGAGTCTGGATAGACAGATTGCAGAAGAGAGAGAATTGGATCAGTTAGGTTGGTTTACAGAAGATTACTTTAGCTGTCTAGATGGTGAGGACCACCACTTTAGCTATCTGAAATAGGTATATTAATGGTCCAAAAAGGATATAGAAAGATACTTATGGTTAGTACTTTAATTCTTAAGTTAGGGTAGGGTAAGTGATCTGGATATCCTCCATCCCCAAGCCTTTCTACTAAATAACTAAATATTGAGCATTACTGTACATGATAGGATTACCATCTAGATGGTGAAGGTTACCATTTCAATGTTACTCTCACTTTTTAATTCAAATAATTCAACTTCAGAACTTTCTGTAAATGGAATTCATATGATTTGCCATAAGATATCTCTTGGAATGGTCTGATCAGAGGACAGATTCCAGAGTTACTCAACTGGTTGCAAAACTAGAAACCGAATTTCAAGATCCCCGGGACAGACAGAAAAATAGAGTGAAGCTTTGGGATTTGCCCAACGATCGGGTCAACGGGAGCGTGACGCGACATTTGGCGCAATCGCGTGGCTGCGTTCCTGCGGATGATTTCGCGATTTCATCGGCGGTCGGCCGCCGGGTCCCTTCCGGCGCTTCGCACTTGTACGGTGCAATTGTTTCCGCCCTAGTTCCCGATTACGGCAGCCCGACATTGTTTCGTGCCGTTGTTTTCGTTTTCAGGCCCATCGTAGCATGTCGTTCTTCTCCGCCCGTACCCGGCGCCAGGGGCCGCTCGTGTCGCTGACACGCATGCTTAGTCAAACGTTTAACCCCGTCTTCGATCGTGAAAGCGAGTTTGATAGCTTGTGACGTCATCGGCTGTTACCGTTTTCGTACTTTCAATGTTAAAAAATCCTTTCAACCATTTTATTTCCCTAAATGAATGTTTTTAAGTTTAATTGTTTATAATAATTATTTTTCTTTGAATATAAAAAATGACATGTTTACCATTATTTTTCCCTAAAGACATCGAATGTAAAAAATAAAACTTGTTGTAGAATTGTAAAAAAATTGCGGACAAAATGTTACGCAAGAAAAAAAGAATAGATCAGATCGAGCATCGGAGAGATTGTAAAGCGCGAGCATTTGGGTCTGATGGTTTAGTAAATGCCGATTGCGCGATCCGTGCAAAAACGGAAGTGGTTCTAGGTCGAAGTGAAAACATGGAAAACTGCGCGCGATCCGGGCGTCGAGATCACTGGCCGAGGGTTATTATATGTCTATTGTTTTGCGCCAGGTTGCCGGTTGCATTATCCGCGGAGTACGTGCGCGGCACGCGATCCCGGGGCCCCGATACCCCGCGTGGAAACGCGCAATGCCAATCTTTTGTCTTCGTCGCAATGAAAACGCGCGCGGTTTTCATCACGCGTTAATGATCACGAATGATAATTCGCCGCGAGCTGGAAACCCAGTTTCGGCGACCCCCGAACATTGCGCAACCGCCGACGACACCTTCCTTTTCGCCGGCGCAACTTGAAATTGACATTCTCGAGAGTTGACTTGAAAAGAGTGTCCTTTTCAAGACGGAGATGTTAGGAAATATTAATGTCCAAATTAATCTCATTTTTGAAAAAAAAACAAAAAACAAAAACTAATTTGATAACTAAGAAAGATTATCCATCTTGGTAAGAACTTTTATTTTGTAGTTCTTTGTATAAAATCTTATTTCCAAATTTAGAAAAGCTCAGAAATAATTTTCATTCAAGGCATGTTTTACTACAATATTAAATATGGTAATTTAGCAGAAGAAATGAAAAATGTTGCTATAATTCCCGCAAATTAAATCAAAGGAACTTCCCCTCTTCTTCTCACTGATTTGACAATGTAAAAAGCGTGAGGAATGAGGAAAACGCGATATCGCCCGCAGTGCTCCGAATGTCGAGGGGCCGTTGGTCGAGTTGAAAAAGTAAAAGAAGGGCATGCAAAATGAAATCGGCGTGACGCTCGCGCGGCACAATGACGCGGTTATGAAATAATGAGCATCTCGGTGGAGCCGGTGGTCGGCGCGGCGCGGCAGGTTGCGAAGTCGGTGACGACAGAGCGCGCGCGCGACACGAATCGGTGGGCGCGAGGCTCTGTCGCCGGGCGCCGCGACGATGCGCCCATCGGGATCATCGGGCGCAGGAAGAGCTCATTTCGCTCGCAAGCGAACCAGAAACTATTAATAATGTCGCGAGCGGGTGAGCGGAACAAGCGAAAGTGGACGGCGCAACGATTGGCGACCTGCTTTTTTAAACGATGACAATTCAAGCAATGTGTCGGTGAATGGAAATTTGAGTAAACACACATTTTATTTGGAAGGGCTGTTGAAGAATTTGATTTTTTCCTGCTTCTTCTTCAAATCCATCAGATCTAGTGACAAGAAGAGGAATCTCTGAAATTCTGAGTTGGATGATTAAGATCTCACTATGCTTCACATCTTTACGATAGAGATTTTGGATAATAAGTTTGGAAAGAAAGATCATTTTAGTTTGAAGAGAAATATGGAAGTCCAAGAATGTACAAGAAGAAGAACAATCTATGAGACTTTGAGGTCGAGTTAAAGGTCTTCATGGGAAGAATTTTCGATAAGATTTTGGAGAATAAATTTGGAATCGAAGATCGTTTTAATTTGAAGAGAAAGATGGAAGTCCAAGAATGTACAAGAAGAAGAACCTTTGAGACTTTGAGGTCGAGTTAAAGGTCTTCATGGGAACAATTTTCGATAATTACTTTAGGAATACGAAAGAATGGTTGGATGTACAAGAGGAATCTTTCAAACTACTCGATCATTACCACATTCACAAAAATTTCCTCAAACGAAACCTCTCCTTTCCTCGAAAATGCTACCAAACCGTTGGCTAAATCCACTTGTCTTCAATCCGCTCGGTCTTTCCAGTCATTTAGGCATTGCGCAACCTACCGTGGGACTTGCGTAACTTCCACTTGAACCCAAAGACAACAACTGGACAAGTTGCGCGAGTTCCGGTCGAACTTGAGGACCTTTGCCCCGGGAAGTTGCGCAAGCTGCCGCGAAACCCCGATTCCGCGGTGCAATTCAATTCGGGGACGCGCAGGAAAGCAAGAGCGCGCCGTTTATTGCACCATTTCAGCAATTACGGCGAGAACGGTTGCCAGCCGCACGCGCCATAAACGCAAGCGAGGGGATCCGAGCGTGTCCCCTTTGCTCTCAATGGATCAGACAATGAAAGCGCCATTGTGCGCACTGTCACAATACCCGGCGCGTTTTGACTCGCTAATGACAACACCGCGCTTCCCGGGATGGAATGTGATTTATGAACGCGGGAGTCGGCGATTAATTATTGCGCGACTGCCAGGCTTCATTTGGAAAGTCAAGTGTAGACGGTTCATCTCCGCGAGTCGACAATTGGACAATTGACTTTGGATCCGAGAGATCCAGTTGGAGAAAGACATTTGTGTGGCAATCATAAGGAATGCATTTATTTTTAGTATCTACTATTGAATAGATTTTGGGATGACCTTTTTAGGAATGGTAGATGAAAGCTATTTCGTGATTCCAATTTTTAATCTAAAACTAGAATATCAAAGATAAGGGAGGACAGTTAACCAATTTAGACTCAAAAACGTTCTTCTAGAGATAACCATAAGGCGAATAGATTTTGGGAAGACCTTTTTAGGAATGGTAGATGAAAGCTATTTCGTGATTCCAATCTGAATCTAAAACTGGCATATCAAAGATAAGGACACTTAGACTAACCAATTTAGACTGAAAGAAGTTCTTCCACAGATAACCATAAGGCAAAAGGAGTTTGCCAATCTAAAGCTATCTTCCAGATTTGACAAGGAACGAATGGCGGCACTGCGAATTAGCCTATCGTTTGCATCGAATTAAATGGGCGAACATGCAGGAGGTGGAATGAGGGAGAAAAGGAAGAAACGAAAGAAGGCTGGATCTGGATTTAACAAAAGACTGGACTCACCTTGCACCCCTCGCAGGTGAACGCGCCAAAATGGAACCCAGCCGCGGGTTCCCCGCACACCTTGCACTGCTGGTTCATCTGGAACAAAAAGAGAATCATGAGCGAGCCATTTTTCGCGGATCCCTCATTTTCCCCATTTTCAACGCGCGCGGTTGCCACACGACCCACATCGTTCTCGCTCGCTCTTCGACTTTCATACGTGGCGAACTATCGTTAAGCAGGAAAGTAAATCTCAGCTAATGGAAGAGACATCGATTGTTTGATCAACGGGTCTAAAGGCGTCTTCGTCGCTCTCGCGCGATCTCGCTTTTCTGACCTACACCCCGCCGCTGTTGACTCGCTTCATTTGCAGTCATTCCGGCATCTCTCTGTCTTTTCGGCGCTGTCGTTTCGAGCAGCATTCCTAGTCTCCGGTGTTAGGAATCCTGTCGATTCGGCCGCCTCGGGCACGTCTCAATCCGAACGATCGACTGGCTGTTTGACCAAGCTGGTCTTGCAGCACGTCCGGATTCTTCGGTCAACACGAGTGTTTTGATTGGAAAAGAGACCGGCAATCGAGCCGGTCCTCGGGTGCACAGATGAGGGAAACCGTTAGGAAACGGCGGGTACAAAGGCCCAAAAAACCGGCGAGAAAAAGGTTCTATTAAAATTTGCCAGGCGGGAAAATTTACCATGCCATATAATGATCGCGAGGTATGGTCCGTCTTGGAAGAAAGTATGAAATGAAAAATTCGAAGAATTTTTAGTAGATAGGATGGAAAAGTTGAGTCTATGAAAATTGTCCATGGCAAATCTTAGAAGTTAGAATAATTCTTTTCAAACGAGACATATTTATTGATATGTAAAAGGTACGAAAAATGCGTACTTTATACGATATACATCGTAAAGTGTACTAAGTTTTTGCGAAGAGTTTACGAATTTTTTTTCAGCGTTCTTTTCGAAATGTATGGTATTGTAAAATTTAGTGTAACTCCAGGAAATGTTAGTAGATCAGTTTCTTCAACGGTTTTTTTTTTTTTTTTTTTTTTTTTTCGAAAAGTGGGAATTGAGGTTCATTTATAATGAATGAATTTATGTTGTCTTAATTGAAGATCTGATTGATCTAAGACTTCAACTGACCCAGCAGATAAAACTTTATGAATAATTTCAATGCCTGAAGATAAAGTTTCTTTCTTGTCTAGTAACTTTTGTCAAGAAAAGTATGAAACTAGTTTGGGCGGACAGAAAGGAACAGAACTCAAAGCTTTTTGTAGATGTTTCACGATGTTTCCATATAAGGGTATTTATATCCTATTAAAAACTACATTAATTCACAAATAAAATATCTTGATTAGCGACCAATGAGAGAACGCCGTTTAATTGATAAACAAAATACGTAAAGTGTTTTATTTTCATGTGTCTATATGGTGATTATGACACAATAACTAACTGAATCTTTTATATTTCCGATTTAACTGTTATTTTTAACAGTGTGCAATTAATATTGTTGACTGAGAAACCGAATTAAGTGGCACACCTACATTTCAGTTCTCGAAACTAAATTACAGTACAATTGAACCATTTACTTGAATTCAAATTGAATATAAATTGAATACAAATTTTGTTGACACCATCTTGTTTTCTCAGTGGTTCTTCGAAAAAAAATATTATAATATCCATTACACTTCAACCAGTTTCATATTCTAATTCATCTAACTCATTATCCAAACCAATTTACTTACAGCTTTCTCAAACTAAAAAATTAACATATAAATTCCAAAATGATTCTACACTCCCCCGATTTTCAGCACCTTAACCCGTGAAAATCCCGCCTGAATGCTGCAAATTCCACTTCGTTTGACTTGAAAATCGCGAGGTTGAACTGTGGTACAGTTTGCCCAATTCAAAGTACAGCTTTGCAACTTTGAGTCGCTGAGAACAGAAATTTGAATGTGAACGTGCCGTTCGGGCGCGGAGGAATCGAAAGGCGATATCGTGAAGCGCAAATTGAGCGTAAAAAGCGAGGAGCTAAAGATTAAAGGCGACGCGAAACGGCCGAAGATTGCAGAACCGCGGTATAATTTAGGAAAACTCGAAGGCGCTCTAATCTTTTGTTCGAGCGCGGTGTCCCTGAATCGTGCAGGAAGCGAGAGAGGTGCGATCGTGCAATGGAATCCGCGAGTCACTTTCAAACGTGTAATTTTCGAGCTAACGGCTAATTAAGCGTCCAAGTTGTTTGCCGTAGTTAAATCTCATTAGTTTGGGACCGTTGCTATTAAAAGTCGCGTTCCGTTCCGCGTTGTTCCGCCGCGACGGTTTCGTTGCGATGCCGAAAATTTGGGGGAATAACGGTAGGCTCTACCTTTTTCCGATAAGAGCCGAGCGTTTCCAGACTGAGTCACGTTTACGTGTTTTCCGATCCAAATATGCAAATTACGATAATTGATATCTTTTTGTAAACAAGCTTATCGGGGAGCAAGGTAAAAAGGGAATTTGAGTGTTTCGTTGTTATTGAAGAAACAAGTTGTTTATTTTTAGAAGGAAATGGATGCCATCAATTTTTGGCTGCGATTGATTAATAAGCTTGGAGAAAGTTCGTTTATTGAAAGGCTAGTTTTTGGGATGTTCCGGTTGAAAATGTGAACGACCTGATGTTATTTAATAGCGACGCTTGTCTGACATATTTTTGGTAATTTTCGGCATTTCGGAGACCAAAACATATTTGGTGCACGATATGTTATTCGGTGTTAGGATTATAAAAAAGGCGAGAAGACTTTTTATTAGTTGCTATTGACTGGCAATGTGGCAATAGGTTGAAAAAGACTTATTTTGCGATTAAACGAAACAGATTTTTGAAATTAATAGATCTTAATTATGTTTAGAAACTCTTTTCATAAAACGGGTGATTTTTATCGAGTAAACAATTTAAAACTCGCCATTTCCAAAACGAAAAGCACTTCCACTCAGAGTAAACCTGTTAATTTTACCGATTTTTTCTAATTACAGAAGAATGCTGTTTTTGAGTTTGTTTACGACGATTGACGTATTAAAGAAATAATAGGATTTTTACCGATCTACAATTTTCTAATAACAACTACGTAATAGAAAATATAAAAATAAATATTTTTTATAGAATAAAGTTATTTTTAATTCCACTTTGGGGGTGTGCACTTTTAATCATTATCTAATCATTTAATCCGGATGTTTGTCGGGAAATGACAAACATTTTTTAGTCCATTAATGAGTCGTTATCTATCCCGCCAATCGATTGCCAATTACCACTAACCCTGCAAACTTTTCTGTCGCCCCACATATTCTGAAAAGGCGACCCGAACTTTTCTCGGCGTGTAAATACAATTGTAGCAATCTGTCAAACGACTTGTCAAAGTAAACACAGGCTCCAAAACAAGAAAGTACCGATAATCGGCCTCTTCATCGCGTCTTTTGTTTCTACGTTACACTTGATCTACTAATTTTTTTTTATTCTATTTCACTCTAAATATTAAAAAATATTCAAATCTAAACAAATTTTTAATAAAAAAATGTTACCTCCGACTCTTCTTTATTGTTTAATAACGAATTAAACAATCTTAAGCTAAATTAAAGTTATTTAATTCATAACAATTATATTATAAATTGTTATAAATAAATTCGTTTAAATTGTTAAAAATTAAATTATTAAAAGTGACGTTTACCATGAATATGTCGGATCCGTTGAGTATCTGTACCGCTTCTTAAAATCACAATGCTTAAATCACAATCGTTGTTAATGACGTACCTTCAAGTACATGCAATCGAGGTATTGACTAGAATAGAGCATATCCACCGGGAACAACCAAGTCACTGTAATAGACTGGTTGACTAATCGCGTTAGAGATCGAAACTAGAACTGTTGAATTCGAAAACGGAGGTAGTCAATTTTTATAGTGCGAGTACACGCCCCCTCCCTATCAGTTAATTTGTTTAACGAAAACAATCCACATGTTATTGCGATCCTATTATGTTATCTGCATTATCTGTGCCGAAGGCTCGCTCCGGCTTTATATATAACTTTATCTTAAATTATTAACCACCGCCTTTAAAGAGAATTAAATGCTTTATTAAGTTAACCTTTTTCGACTTCGTCGAAATATCATTTTATCAGAAATGTTGTTTTGACAGTTTTAGTCAATAGGTGTGTTATTAATAAACACCGAAATTAGAGTATTGCAGTGTCCGAAAATGTGACCGAAATAATCGGATATGAGACATTTCGATGACGAGAAAGATGAGAACATTTTTTGATTCCTTTTTCAATAAAATTTTGACTCGCAATTCGATTCATGAAAAATATGGCGATTTTGATGAATGAAGACGGTTTTATTGAATGATAATTAGATTTCTTTTTTTATTAAACGTTGATGAGATTTCAGCAAAAATGTTTATTGGCAGAAGATTTAGCCTTTTTATGTGCAATCGTGAAAATCGTTGATTAAAGCTCGCGCAATTCGTCCTGTCAATATTGCAAATGGGCAAAAATCTAGAGGAACTCAGGTGTTTATGCTGAATTAATGTGCTCGAAATTGCGGCATTGAGAGGCAGATTGAATTTGCAATCTTGCAGAAACGAGCGATTCTCACGGCTGGCGCAGCGAAGATCGCGCAATGCTCGATTATTCCCGGCGAGGTTTGTAGATTCGCGGATCCCGATTATCGATCCGAAGCAATAATCACTTCAATGCGATCGACACGATGCCTGGCGAATTGAAAAGTGTTCTAGCTTCGTATTATTTCCAATACCGGATTATTAATATTCAGCTTCGCAATCAACGGCCGGCGAATGCTAATTCGCTTTGATTTGCGGTTAATTTAATAGAATATTTTTGCTGCAATTCAATCGATCGAGTTAATTATTTGTAATCAAACGAAAACGGCATTTGTTCCGAAAATGGAACAGTCAGTTCAAAAGCTAATGGATTTGCACTCGGCATTGATTCACCAATTGTACCAACCTAATCACTGAGTATAGCTGCAATTGACATAATAAAAAATCGATAAGAAATTGCAAGTCATGTTTGAAGTATGCATTAGGACATATTTAATTAATACCCAATTTCTACTGAAAGGGTATTGCATATGGAAATTAATATTATTTTGTGGATTTAGGCAAATTTCATTTTTCCCATTAAAAAAGGAATTGCGGAGAACAGTATTATATCGCTGGAAAAATATGCTGAAAAATATAAGAATGCAATTTGTATAGTAATATAATGAGGAGAGGTGAAATACATTTTTTTATTTTGAAATTTCTGCAGATCAAAGTATGCTATGAAAAATACTGATTTGCTACTTCTATTTCAAAAATACTTATTTGTGTAAGCCGAAAATATCTCGTGCTTATCAAAGGGGCTCGGCAGTTTATTATTTAACATCGATTAATGTGAATCTGACGTTGACAAATTCTTTTGACGTCACAACTTTTCTTCTGAGGTCACTGAGAGAAATGCTTATCGTTTAACACAACTGTAATGATATATTCAAATGAATTTCAGTTCTGGTTACTGTAATTTGTGTTCTGTAAACTAAAAATCAAGTTGCACTTACTGTAATTACAGTTGGAATAACCAAACGCATCCATAGTAATTTTTTTAACTGTACCAGTGCAGTAAGATTTACCGATTTTTTCTCTTAGTGGACTTTGCTCGGAAAAATCATGACTTGTGCTTTTCCAGTCGAACAGCTTTATTTTCAATCGCGTTGAACTTATTTTATAACTATTTTACCTGAAAAAACGATTGAAATTTGAAAAAAATTGCTTATCAGAATGCTTTAGGAACGTCTAATTGAACGATTGGACGTCGAAGTCCTGACAAAACCAGTTATTTGTCTGCTTTCGTATTGCGCAGCATAATTTTCGAGATCCACAAATACCATTAACTCTTCCTTACATAGAGTAATTAATTTAGTTAAAAATATATATTTTTTTAAATTACTGTAACAAAACAACAACACCCATTACAGAAAATAGTTTAGTCTGTCGTAACTTAAACGAAATTGACATTTGAAATTAAAGTATCGGATTAATTTTGTTTTTCAGTTTAGAATATTTTTAATTTTCAGGATAACCGTATTATCTCCATTTTCTACCGATTTGTTCGAAATTATTTAATTCTCCTTTAGACCATTTGTAATTTGTTTTTTTCTAAAATAAATTGAGCTTTAATAATCGTACTTTCAAATGACTTTTGCATACAAATGCATATACAATTTCTTCTACTGCGAAATCTTCTATAACAGTTCATTTTATGGTCCACGTTTCGATTGTAAACGATTTTTAAGATGATAATGAAATGTTTAATTAAAAATAGTAACAATGAAGCTACACTTACGCGGATGCATGTTCGAATAGTAATGAATCGGGCTTCGTGAAATAGGCATACATACAAATTAGAGCTCCGTTCTAATTAGGATACACTCAAACAAGTGGTTCATTTAAATTAGACGCCCATAATTAGGGAAGCGTTATTTTTTGTACATCTGATGTACCAGGTGTATACCTGCTGACATTTCAGGTTGCTAACCTTAGGGGCTTTCTCGCGCTGGTAAATGCAATCGCTTAGAATGTAGCGCACCTTTTCTCTCTCTCATTAGAAACAATTTGATTACAAAGCGCGGGGTTACGTGACGTTGATTGTTTGCAAAAATGCTAAACATGTCGACGAACATTGCAAAATGCTTCTCATTTTGAAGATCGTTTCGGTTCCAAATTTTTTAACCGAAGAAAGAAAGCATTTTGACAGTTTCCCTTCGGCTTGTTTTCAAACAAAATTTAATCGAAAAAAACCAAATCTAAATTTTATTACGACCCCGTCAAAACGTGATTTCAAAGAAAAAAATATTTTGTCCCCCGATGACATTATGGCCAGTAATTTGAAGTGGAAACGCCATGTCAAACATAATAAAACCCTCGGGGAAGACGTTGGACGCGGTTCGTAAAAAAGCGCATTTCCTTTATCTGCGTTTTTTGTACTTTCGACCTAACCTAAAATCGGCCTTGATCTGGCATCGCTTATTTTTTAACGTCGGAAAAAACGCTTTCGTTTTAAAGTATGGCCTTCCATTAGTGAAGTTTACGAATTGTCGTCGATTCAATTTTATGACCCGTCTGCTCTTTTTCTCGGTTTTTTTCGGGTCGTCGTTTTTTAAGGCGAAAGACACATATTCCGTATCGACGTAGCGCCTTAAAAAACTGTTCCTTTTCACGTCCCGTAAAAAACGAACTCACATAATTATCCGGAACAATCGTAAAGATGTTACAGTAGTTGTTTTCCCTTCTTAAAAAAGTGTAAAGCTATTTCGGACTTTTTTACGAACGAAAGACTTTCGGTTTCTTTGGATTCGTCTCGTCCACGAAGAAAACGTCCGTTTTTTTTCTTTTCATACTTTATGGGTTCGAAGGTGAACTCGTTTCTTTCAGGTGTGGAAATAGAAAACGCTTTACGATGTCGCCGTTTAAGAAAATGCGTGGTATATTTAATGGGGCCTTATTTAGATATGCGCGTATCGAATTTAGATCATAAAATTTTCCCTTAATGCGAGCTAATTAAATAATTTGGTTATACCAGTAGCAAAAGGCTAACCGATTAGACGTTTTGAAACATTTAATCTAAAATTAAGTCAGAAATAATCTGGTTTAATTACTCGTTCGATATACTATTGATTATAAGGTTATTAACTTCCGATCGTATTAAAACAATATTATCGGTCAATTAGAGCGATTTAACCCCAATTATTCAAGTTTCAAAGATCGCGTGACAAACATTTTTTCCATGAAATGCAAATGGGTGCGCTGTGTACTTAATTGGTTTGAATTTGACAATTTAATAATTTTCAAAAATGCATGTGATAAAATGTGTGAATTAATCGTTTTTATATCACACGTCCAAGAGAGTCTTGCTTAAACAATGCAGTTTCTTCAGCGCCGTTTCTTTTAACGCAACAGACGTCAATGAATGTGGTCGTTTTTTGGCGTGCACAACGTTGCAGGGGTTTCTCAAGTTTTATCAGCCAGCGTCGCGCTTATATTTGGCGAATGATAGTGAAAACAAACGTAACCTTGACAAACGTTTTTTCTTTTTGAATTCCAGTCCGCAAACGTATTAATCGGGGACAGTTTTGGAATGAAACAGAATCGACATTCATTCCGTTCTCGACGAATATATTGCAAATTAAAAAACTGTAACCATCTTCATTGAATTACGAGCATGCATAAGAAAAATAAAATTAAAACTTGTTACTTCAAAATTATACAATTACTGATCAACCCGAAACTGATACTGTTTTCGGTGAAATTTTGATCTATTTTATTTGTAAACTGATTATGATTTTATCAAATTGCAATTTTATGAAAATACATTTTGATCTAATCTTGATTATTTTACAACCACTAATAAATTTAATTAAAATTTGGTCGAACTTTTTTTTGTAACTCAGAAATTGAAATATTTTTACAAAATTGTGTGTGTTTTTTGTAAAAATTCTCAATTTTTTTAACAAAATGTAAGCATTTTTTATTTTAAATATTTTTTTAGATTAGAAATTATGTTATTTTTAAAATAACTCAATATTTATTTTTAAATAATCACGGAATCGTATGTTCGTGAACTCACATAACATTTTATTTTTAAAAGTACTCAAATTTTCAATTTTTACAAAAAGCACGTTAACGTATTTTTGCATATACCACATCTGGATATTTTTGTATGAATATACAAAATTGGAGTAATTTTTATTGTTAGTATTATTTCAGTTAAAAAAATTAAGTTATTACAAAAAGAACTTAACATTAATTTTTAAATAATCGTAATCATATGTTCGTGATCTCACATAATATTTTACTTTCAAAAGTACTCAAATTTTCAATTTTCACAGAAAGCACGAAAACCTATTCTTTCATTTACCACATCTGGATATTTTTTATAAATATAAAAAATTGAAGTAATTTTTATTGTTAGTATTTTTTCAATTATAAAAATTAAATTTTTACATAAATAACTTAATATTAATTTTTAAATAATCACGGAATCATATGTTCGTGATCTCACATAATATTTTACTTTCAAAAGTACTCGAATTTTCAATTTTAACAAAAAGCACGAAAACCTGTTTTTTCATTTACCACATCTGGATAATCTTTATAAATATAAAAAATTGGAATAATATTTTTGTTAATATGTTATTCTATTTAATTATGTTATTTCTAAAAGAACATTACATTAATTTTTAAATAATCACGGAATCGTATGTTCGTGATCTCACGCATTATTTTACTTTCGAAAGTACTCAAATTTTCAATTTCCACAGAAAGCACGAAAACGTGTTTCTTCATACACCACATCTGGATTCATCGTTACTAATAACAGACAAAGAGGGTAAAAGAGCCGTGGAATATGGCGCAACAAATTTAGGGTGAACAAGGCTCGCAAATTTACGAGCCAGTGCCCCCTTGGTATCGCCGATATATATAATGTTATATGCCGCGATTCGCCAAGTACAACGACGATTAATCGTCCGATGGCAAAATAAGTGAAGAGCAAAGAACGGGAATAAAAAGGACGCACGAGAGAAGGAGAATTGCGGCAGCCCCCTCGCATAAGCTCGGATTATTTACAACGCGCTCGGTGCAGGCGATAGCCTCGCTGAGACGTAAAACTGAGCGCGTATTTATGCGGGTACGCTAAATCCGCGTGCCTCGCCCTTAAATTAACGCTTAATACGATTTGTTCACCTGGAAAAAAGAAACGAGACGAAAACGAGACGAAAAAGCGACGCGATTGGACGCCGGCCTCTATCGACATATGACACCAAATCGCGGGGCGGTAGCGCCGCGAGCGCCACCTGGAAAATCGCGGTTCACGACCGCGTACCGATTGGTTCACTCCAGCTGATCAGTTAGACCCTGAGAACCATTCGCTTTTGTCGAGATACATCAGCGATACTTGGTGTCAAAGTTGCGAGGTGGAGCTGTCGCGGCGGCCATGTTGGATTTCGCGACCATACGGTCATGAATGAGTCCGTTGACGCGGCAAATTCAAATTCGGCGCTCAAGCCGTTTGGTCCTCAAATTTGTAGCACCGAACTAACCGTCGCGACCGATCGCTCTCTGGATGGTTTTCGATCGGCGGTCATCCCGATAGCTCGCATTTTTCGCGTGCCAGCGGCGCAACGCCGAAAGCACCGGCGGAGCGTGACCGCTCGGACAGTCGTTTCGCGTCCGCACTCGGTGACAAAAAAATTGGCCGTCGTTACGAAATCGAACCGTCAAAGTTACGGAGGAACGAGCCGTGTCGGCGCCGGCGAACCGATTTCTCGATTTTTGTGACCGGCCCCTGGGCCCGAAGTGAAATTCGTGGCTCGCTCACGCCCGAGGACAAAAAGGTGCGAATGGGCGATGCCGCCGGATAAAAAGGATCCGCCGGATGATTGATGGGCTTGCACGATGAGCCGAGCTTTGCGATCGGTTCGGCCGATAATGCGAGGTGACTCGCGGCTTGTGGAACATAATGATACTTTCTAGCGTTGGGCCCAGAAGGGGTCACCTGGGCTCCAACCCATGCCCTGGACCCTTTCCCTTGCGGTCAACCGACCCTTGACTTCTGACCGGCAAATCGGCAAGACGACCCTCGCTTACCTGTAACCGAGTTGGCAGCGACTTGACCGTCAATGAAATCTTTTAATTCCGGACTTGCTGTCCTGTGGTCCCGGCGGTCAAACGGTGATGCCGCGAAACTAGTACTCCATTGTCGCGGTCATCACTGGGTCAAAAGCGCGGCGGCACAAAACACTGTCCGATGTCGTGCGTACAATCGTGCCGCTGAATACCGGGTGAATGACTCGGAGGGATGTCCCCGGGCCCGTTCGGCTGTCGATCGAGGTGCCCCCACCTGGTGGCGCGTCGGCGACTGCGATTTTGACAGGAGGCAGGCTCGGTTTGCGCCGCGCTCTTCGTTTGACACGGACACTTGAGACACACTGTACCTTCGGGTCCATGCGCCAAGACGCAGGTGGGTCCTGCGGGCTACCGGGCTGGTGGGGCGAGCCAGTCCACCCGGGAGGTTACGCCGGCTAAGGGGAGGGGCCTCATCTTGCCATCTCTCCAGCCTGCTGCCCCACCAAACTTGCCGCGCACCGCAACACTTAGCTTTGTCTTTGTTTACATTCATTTCTTATCGCGAGGCCGTGGTACTGTGAGGCCGGTGGCGCACGCAAAGAGCTGGGCCAGTTCCTGTCCACTTCCTCCGGTTTCGCGAAACCACCCGGGGCGTTGGTCCCCGGGTCAGAGGACAAGTGGACAGTGTGGTCTTCGCCGCTTTTCGGTAAACGGATGTCCATTTTGCGGTCATCGGCGCTCTTCCCGGTTCGCGGTCATGCTTTGTCGAAGGCTTGCGGTCATCGCTTGTCGCTGTCCACCTTCGCGCAAATGATTCCACACTTGGTCCCGCCTTTGTGCTCGGCCCCTTTCCGATATCACCTGCTATCGGCCGCACTTGACCGTGCGGCGGACATTCGGTTTGGGTCCTCTTACGGGACGTGGATCGACTTTTTCGTTGCGGTCATCACCGGGCCGGATAATTGAAATTGCATTTCACTCCGTTTTATGGGGTCTTTGTGTTTGCTTGTCGACCATGTCACCTGTTATCGCTTACTGGCAGTCAGCATACCCGAAAAGCGCATTGAAAGACGCCGATGGAGCTCCAGATAGGCGGTCAATTATCTTCGCCCGGCTTAAGTCTCTACTCGATGAGCTTGGCCGGCGATAATTCGCACTTGTTTGGGTGCTTATGACGTATCGATGCAAAAAGTGACATTCAGAGACAGTAATCGATGGCGATGTTATATAAGGCATTATGCATGTAAATGCGAATAACTGTTATTAAGAATACGAATGACATTATTACGCGTCGTTTTGCAGCGGGGCAGCCAATTCGGCCATTAATTCTCGCGTCAATATTTTCGTTTTATCGCGTGCATTACCGCGTGTGGATTTTCTGCCACACTTTGGACCCTCGTTCGGCGCCGAATGTCCGTCTTCGGTGTTATTAATTGGCCGTCCGTTTGACACGAAGATACGAGCGATTTCCGCGAAACTAAACGACGTTCGACGAAACTTGTCGCTGCATCTCAATAAGGCACAGACTGTCTTTGGCATTTAACGCGTTATTAGAAATCAATGGGTTATGTAATTCGATTAGTGGTTAACGCTGGATATGTGAAAACGCCGGGAGTGTCGTCCATATTAATCGTCGCCATTTTCCTAGCCCCACTCTAGATGACCGTTTGTTTCGTATCGATGATTCTTCGAGTTCAGTCCTCTCGTATTTTTATCTTAGTCATCAGAGTGTTCGGTTCCGGTATTTAAACAATTATATATGGTTGGTGAGGTCTATGCGCAGGAAATTGTTCTGTTCAAGTCTGTTAAGAATTTCAGTTTAGAATTTGAAAACTGTTTTCCCATTTGCATGAAAGATTCATAGATCATCAAGTAAAATGAAGTATAACATCTGGAAACAGTTCTTCCAAGTTACAATAAATTCTCAAAAGGACAGTGTAGGCCGAGATTGATATTTGGGGACGGTAATTATTCTGTACACTGTAAAAAGTGTACTGTAAAATTCTAGTAAATATACTTGGCACTAGTTGACAGTATATATACTTTAATTTTTAGGGACAACAGAGAAATCGCAGTTTGACTGAATCTAAATTACATTACTCACTGTAAATGTCGTTCTAATTTCGACTCAAATGCATTATAGTTATTGTTTGTCGAAATGTCAAAACATTTATGCATCGCACTTATATTTGAAACAACAAAACTTCTTGCCGAAGTACATATGCGAAATGCACTTATTCACAATCAGTTGCAAATTATCAAAGTAATAAATATTAGTTGACATTTGAATGTCAATATGTATTATAATCGAGCTCGCAGGCTCAAAATATAAATATATTTATACTGCTGAGAAACTTTTATTTGAGCATTATTTTCACTTGAATATATGTAAGTTAACTGCGGACATTTAAGCATTTTACATTTTTTGGATATTTTCCAGAGAAAATTAAATCTTACCTATGAGAATACATTAAAAAAAGTCAGTTTACACTTTAACTGTAAATTAAAGTATATGTGCTTGATTTTTCAAGTTTCGGCGTAATATTCAAGGATACTTACCTTCAAAAGCACTGAAAATTTACAGTTTTTTATACAGTGTAAATTTGGAAAATGTTCACATAATATTTTTCTGAGTGTAATTGTCTTGTTTGTATCAGAAAGTCCAGTTTTTAGGAAACTGGAATTCATCGCATACTGAAAGACCGGAAGAGAAACGCCGACGTTTCCGGTTTGGCTTGTGGTGTTGAAGGCGTTGGATAAATGATCGCCTGGCGATAATTTGTTGCGGAAATAATCGAGTATTTTTGATAACATGGCGTCGAAAAATTGCCGCGGAATCGGAATCATCTAACGAATGCCACGGCGACGCTCTGGCAGAATCCCAAGCACTCGCGCGGCGATGTCGGAATGTTTATGTTTTACAAAGATTAACGCCCGACACAGCGAGTTGATTCAGTGCATTAAATTTCAAGTATCAATAATTACGCCGTTACAAGTATATTACGAAACGTGATAATTAAATATAGTATTTCACATGGTTGTCGCGCGATACCGAACGATTTTGTATTTAGATTGCTGTAAGTTTTACTAATGCATAAATGCTTGTGTATTAGACTTTTAATGGAATCGAGGAAAATCGTGGTTGGAATTTTGAGGAACAGAAAAAGTGATTTTTTTTCAAGATATACTATAAAGTCAATTTTTATGTACTCGTGAGTTTATTAATATAGTCTATGTAATGTAAATTTTGCAGATAAAGTTCAGATTTTTTGACAGTATTTTTATTTAAAGATTGCAAGTTTTATAGATTGCTTTTGACAATTATTGAAAAATTATATTTCGTTTTTACAAAAAAATGTGCAACGATTATGCAAAATAAAAAATACTATTAGAATCTTGTATTAGAAGCTCTGCAACAATTTGGATCGGTAATTTTTATTTTCAAAATAAACCAACAATTTCAATTTTATAATAAATTTGAGTTTATAAAAGTTAGTTCCATTCGCTAAAGAGATTATTCCAAATGAATATTACAAGAGCTTAAAAAGTTGCTTTATATAAACAAATCGAAATTATCTGCGTGATATAAGAACATTCGTCAAAGTAACTTTTCTACTTTATATCAACTTTATTCCTCACATACCCGAATAAAAAAATGCCAGTCTATCATTCAAATTAGTTCTCTCCCTATATAGGGAGAATAAAGTTATTGATTTAATTACGAACTTGTTATATAACGCAAAATTATTGAAACTATAGCAAAATCTTTTGGATTAACGGCGGATTCTGATACGACAGAAATAATTTCAGTTACATTTTAATTTTAGTAACAATTATTGTTATTAAAATTAACATTTTTATTCAATAGGATTTGGAGTTGTTTCAATAATTCTACGTTCTAAAACAAGTTTGCTTTTGGATCAATAACTATATGAATTAATTAAATAAATTTATTAATTTGATCAAATTTGACACATATGACTGGTATCTGGATGTATAAATGATTTTTTATTTTAAATTTCAATACTGAACCGAGGAAATGTATCATCAATACCCAAAATATTACTACCATTACGGTACCTGCAGACAAGAAACCTGTTTCTATATACAGTTGGTTCACATTTCACCTAATAAAAAAAATTTGCTCCGATCATTATCATTTTCTATTCGTACCATTTAAGTGTCGGGATGTTGCCCCAAAAAACGCAGGCGTGTTTCGGGCCAGCATTTCCCCGCCATCGAAATGTCGCTTATCGAAAACCTATTGGTTCAGTTACACGTCCACAATGGACCAATTTTCCGCATCTTTGAAAAAAACCGACAAGACCGCCCCTTTTTACAACCCCGAATAAATGGAGCACGAGCCGCAGTTTTTTTCTATTTACCTGCAGCGGGGCTGGTGTGTAACCTGTTTTACAAATTTCGGCATTAAGGGCGCCGTAAATTCACAAAAAACCTGAGCAAATACAACGTAAAAAACTGCTATTTGCACCAGATAAAAAATGCTGTCGGTTCTTCTGCAGTATTTACGATTTCTTAAATACATAGCGTTTTTGTCGTGTTTTGCTCCATTTTAAAATAAACCTGTGTCACCGAAACTAAATGTGTACGCATATTTTAATTTCTTACATTCCGACGAAAAAGTGGGCTCTATGAACCGTGACATTTAACGTAGTATTTTCGCATTATTACGTTTCGATTCTTAATGCTGTTTTTATTTGTAACGTATCAATTATTGTATTTTATTGCACCAATGAATTATATTAAAAAATGATTCAGAAACTTACAATGAGCCAATTTTATTTTTTTATTTATTAAGAATATATAAAGCATTTTTTTACGAAAACTCTGATTTTTTCAGTATAGTGTTTTTAATTTCATTAGATGAGAAAACAACTGTAATACTCGACGAAATTGGAACGAAACTAATACGCCGCGTTGAACTCGGCGAGAGAAGCGCAACAAGTGACTCATCACCGATCAATAAGTTACATAGTTCCTTTAGGTCCGCTGCGTCTAACGAGGCTCGTTGGTCTAGGGGTATGATTCTCGCTTCGGGTGCGAGAGGTCCCGGGTTCAAATCCCGGACGAGCCCAAAAGTAATTTTTTTCGTGTTCTAGACGACGTTATCACTTATCTGGAAACTCACCTAATCAGTTAATCTAACTCTAGTGTTACTTTACAATCATAACAATTAATTTCATGCAAGATTCATTTCTGTAATTTGATATTCGAATGACGCGTTCTTGCAATGAAAAAAAGGATTAAAAAATGATATAGAATATTTAACAGATTATTAAGTATAATTATAAGTTATTGTATATATATAAGTATAAAATATAAGTTAATTAATTAGATATTGGTAACAGAAAAACATTTGTATTTGCATTAAATTAATCAATAAGATATCGTTTTTAAATGTATTATAAACAATAAGGAAACGAAATAAACGGACCAATCTTAGCATAGTTGGTTTAAATCGTTAAATTAATTTGTAAATCATCTTTTTTACAAGCAATTCTAATAAATTAATACTATGATTTTGTGATTACAATGTAAATACAACGTTTAGTGTAATGTGATTTTACGACTTTTTTCCGATGATAAGAACTTAACTTGACACTAAAGAGACCTCATAATTTCTTTTTCTGAGATAATCTTCTTTTTGCAATTTTATCGTCGATTAAATCCAATACATTCACATATAAAAGAAGGAAAATCAGAATTTAGAAAATAAGTAAATTCAAAATTATTCAATTTACTACTATGTGTCCGTCTGCCTTATCACACGAAAAACACCTCATTTCCAAGTTACCATACCTCCGCGAGACAATAGGAAATAAAACAAGACGATTTTATAGCCGTGGTTATGATAATGCAACAACAATAATGGTAAAGAAAAAAAGGCTTTAACGAGAGTAACAAGTTTTTTCGTTCCGCCGGCGTTAATGGTGATTGATTGTAAGAAAATTCCAAGCGCCTCGTTCGTGTAATCGACAAAGTAAATGACACGCGGGTATTTATTCCGATTGCGTTATAATTAATTCGAGATAATTATCTGCGTCGATAACCAATCTGCCGATGAATCTGGTCTTGCATGATTTTCTGGGAATCGGTCGCGGACTCAACCTCCGGTAACTGCAATCCTGCGTTTTTCTCACATCGTTATTTACAATGCAATGTGCAATCCCTCATGCCACGATCGATTTTTCTCGCTGTTTTATTGTTTCGGACGAAAAACAGATGTCCATTTAATTTGAAAGATGCGACGTGTTGATTGATGTTTAATTACTGATTTGTAAGAAACAAAGTGACTGAAATTGCAAAAAATGGTATTTTTCGTTTAGTTTGTTGAAAATACAATTTTCAAATGTTTTTAAATTTGTGTGAAACGAAACTGAAAAATGAGGTCGATCTGGAATAACGGAGATTTGAACATTTTATTTAAGCTTCAGATCATTTTAAACAATTTCTTCTCAATATAATTATAAATAAACATTTGTCACAAAAAATGTTTTACGTCGTATTTTTGTAAACCGATATATCTAATCTCAATAATTCAGCATTTTGAAATTTGTATTCAGTTGTATTCACTTTTGTTCAAATTAATAAATTTGCTTGAAATCCGATTTGTCCAGTTATTAGTTTTATTTCGAAAATGCATTAATCATGTCACATTGATTAAAACTTTCTTGAAATTGCATTAAATTCATTTTACAATATTAACTCCAAACTAAATACTTAAACTGATTAAAGCAATAAAATGTGCCCAAATATAGCAATGAAACAAAATGAAATTATTAATTCATATTTCGATTCAATGATAACTTGATTTACAGTTTCAGTTTCACATTCTTTTCTGCATCACCTTCGGATCATTAAACAACCAGTTTGTGTGAAAAAATAACACTCGCTTACATCACAAAAAATGATTCCATCCTGACACGTCGCTCATTTTCGAAATTTCCTGAATGAATAGATGCAATTGTATACTGCGATTTTAATTTGCTCAAGTGGTAGTTTGTGAGATATGTGCATATGTGCAGCGTGTCTTTAAATTACAAAACCATTTTGCGGTCGCATCTACTTTTCCCGAGAAATGCAGCCAACTACCGAAGTCAACATACGATCCAGTATTACCATATTTACAGACGCGACTAATCAATTGGCATATACATATTTCAATATAAGCCGTGTGCATAAAGAGTGCCGATTTAAACTGTTGCTTAATCGAATTGCATTTTTGTGAAATCAAATACCCGATTGGCTTGAAACGATTTACGACGGTTAAATACGATTTGCTGCTTTTCGCCGGCGAAAGAAATGTGGCTCGCTACGGCGAACCGTTGCGACTCGTTTGATTAGCTGATAAAGAAACTAAAATGCTTGGATTAGCTCGAAATTAATTCGAACCTTTTAATCGACTTGAGCGTGCATTCGAGATACGTTCTGCTGCTTCATATCCCTAAACATCTGGCAATAAAACAGCCGCGCTTGGACACATGTACAAATGTCTTGAAATTTACGGCGAGGTCTCGTAGATTATTACTTAGATCGCGCGGAAACCTTACAATTGTGAACACTTTAAACCTTCTCCCCTTGTAGGAATCGAAAGTCTGATAAATTGCGATGACATAAACTGTGGAAAAGTCAAACGGAAAATGTGAAAAATTGTGAGAAGTTAGGGAAAATGGAAATGATAGATTTTTCAGATTTCTTTAAAACTGCCCTAAAATGCATAAAATGTAGTAAATATTTTGTACATATTTTTAAATATTGTTTGTAATATTTAGAAAATATTTGAATGTTCAATGTAAAAAAGATTTATTAAAATTTTTAATATAGTTACTAAATAATTGAAAATATTTCTTATATATTTTTTTTAATATTTTGTATACTCAGAAAAATAATTTAACTGTCTCGAATAAATATGTATTTTGAGAAATTTAGTTGTGTTAAATGAAGATTTATTTGGAACTAATAAATCGTTATTTGATGTAAGTAAGTATATTTATTTGCTACAAATATGTATTTATTTGCAATAAGTGCACATTTATTTGGTACCCCTTCAAATAAATTATTTAGTTATGGTAAAGTGAATTTATTTGGAACTAATACATTATTTCTCTGGGTGCACATATTTACACGGAGAGAAAAGTTGTCTTAATTACTACTATACTATATAGCATTCCGAGGACGAAGCTTCCTCTCTTAGTATTTGGTACATGTATTTCTCATAATTTTCTCGTATTATTTTCAGTTCAAATTACTATATTTGTATAGTAAACGAAAATTCTATTTCTTAAAAAAAATATTTTCCACACAGAGTCTCGAACCCGCGATCTTGAGGTTTACAGCCAGGGACTCTTCACCTTCACCACCGACACTGTTTACATTCGAAACATTCGATCTTTCTTTTGTTTGAATCAGCGCATCATTTGTTTACAGCATTATTTGACCTTGCGTGAAAGCAGTTTTTACTAGGAATTTATCACAATTTACTACAAAATATAGTAGTTTATACTGTTTTGGAAGCTTCGTCGTCGAATAATACTATAAAATATAGTACTTTTTGATACAATTTTTCTCTCTGAGTACTTTTATTAAAAAAGACACTAACTCCGTGGCAGCAGACTGGATGTTTGACCTTAAATCAACGTCTCACTGAAACTGCGTACTTGATTCTCCCCCCATGGTACGAAAAATCGCTCGTAAGACCTGGTGCAGTCACGGTCCTTGACCGCGACTCAAAGGTCCGTGACCGGTCCGGACAGGCTGTTGTTGCTGTCGTTGGTGGAGTTGCTCTTGGAGATGGTGCTGGAGTCGTCGGTGAGACTGTCCGAGTCGTCACTGTATCCGTCCCCCAGGTCCTCCTCAAGTGCGTCCTGGAGTTGGCCGTCCGCGCGAGCCTTCTTCGGCAAGTTGGCTTTGTCCCGCAACTTCCTCATCAGCTTTTGGATTCTGACAAATCACGTGTTTCGCGTTACGATCAGTGGCTGAGCCGCGAGCGCGTTCTCTGTACAAACGAGCCAAGCCAAAGCTTGCAGAACAAAGCCATGCTGACAGAATCTAGACGCGAAGAGAAGAGCAACTTTCTTCCTTCTGTACACTAATTCCTGCAAGAAGACGCCCATACAGTCGACTCTCCCTTAATTATTCGCGCGACGCCGGGTCCTCGTGCTGATTGGCAGCGTGCAGAGGTATCGAAAGACTGCTATCGAAAATAGGATTTGACCTCCGGAGGTTACGTAAAGAAACATTAGTTGAACCAGTAAATCCAAGCTCAGTTGGGAGGAAAGGAGAAACAGTTTATATGTTATGGAAAAAAGAAGAGCAGGGGTACAGTAGAACCTGTAATTTTTTTTAGGAAAACAAAACTCTCTTTTTAATGTTTTTGTAAAAAAATTGTTTTCGACCGTCCCGAAACTTTTTGTACACCTTTAATATAGTACGTAAGGAACTGAACAAATAAAATGTTTAATTATTTAAATTTTAAGAGAAGGAATTTTTCAGACTGACTTTGATTTGACTTTTTTCTATTAAAAAAAGGGATTTCGCCCAAAGAAAATTAGTCTTCACTTCTTCCATTTTTCGCCCAAGAAACACAATTTTCGAAACAATATCAAGAATTTCGTGGACCAATAATGTTTTAATACTCAACAAAGTTGTTCTTTGATTTATGTAAGTCCCAGTCTTTTTCGCTGAGTTTGGTATTACTGGTTTATAAAAAACAAAAAAACTGCTTTTGGTGAGAGTTGAATGCATGTTTTCGTTTAATGAGAAATATTTCATCTTTTTTTCTTTGCGTATCGGTGGCGACTTATTTATGTCTGTCGTAAAAAAATGCAACACTCTCAAACCTCTCTAAACATATTTCCATTCCAAAACACATTGAAGAACCATGCTTAATATACATTGAAAATAGTAAAATGTGTTTTAAAATTACACTCAAAATGTCAATTGCGCAAAGTGAAAAGTTGATCGGAGATGAATGGTGATTGCAACGTTTCACTTTGTGTAATAAAAAATTGTTATTTGATACCAAACCAAAAGCGTGATGTAATGGTATGATGTAATGCAATGCTGATAATACTCAGTTTTATGTGGTTGTACATATAACGTTAATTTGTGTATATCAAGTTCTCTTGGATCGAGTTTTTTTCGTGATCACCAGTTATTAATTAATTTCATTAAAACCCATTAACTTGAACAAAAAAATTTGATTTTATCTTAATTACACAAACGATAATAAAAAAAAGTTTAACCAAATGAAAAGTAAAAAGTTGAATACAGCTCATGCGTAAGTGGAGAAATGACTGTTACAAATGACGCCATTAATGTTGAATAATTATGATTCATTACAATTAAGTCCCAGATAATGTGGAACCAATTATGGTCGAATTGAACGTAATTTGTCTATTTTCTTCATCAAATTATTACACCCAAAATTTGCTGACAATAACCTACCACATTTTACCTACATTTTAAATTTTCGTATATGATCATAATGTAAATATATTTTTTTATTAGTTTTTGTTAGGTCAGCTACCACTTCAGTTTTTTTTACTGAAGACTCTGAGCAATAGAAAGTCGCAAAATTACCGCTATCATTGTACATTCTCAGCAAAAAGATAAAGCATTTCAGTTGCGATGACTCACACGTGATAACTCGCGCGAAGCACCGAATTAGAAACGTTTGTACAAGCGTGACATAAATAAGCGTGGTTATTTTATGAAGTGAAGCAATGGTGAAAAAGATACTGTTCCACAGTGCCTTGAAAAGCGGTTAACAGTTTGCACCAAGACAAGGATTCACTCGAAACATTTTTAAGTAAGAATGTAACTAAGGCCTCGTCGTAACTCGACCAGAAGTGTGGCCAATCACTAATTATTTACCGTGAAAACACATTTCAGCGGTGCAATATTAATTCCTAAGTCTACATTAAATTATTAGTATTAATTATTAACGCCCTGAATTGTTAATCAAAAATATCGAGAACGCGAAAAAAAGAAGAAACGTGCATTGAAAAATCCCAAAAGTTAATTCGTGATCGCGAAACGACCAATAAACTCATAGACCCGCATACAAGCAGATTGTGTGTACAAGCGTCAGTGAAAAGAGTGCGCGAATAAAAAGTAGAGGTAAAAAAACGATTAAATTACACCGTGATATGGTAATATTTTAGATAAACATTTGCCATGATGAATGAAGGAATAAAATCGTTTTGTATGTACAGCATTGTATTTAGAAATCACATGATATAAAACTATCGGTCGAGATTTAATATTTACATAAAAATTGATTGGAGCTCCGGTTGTTAAAATGCCGGTTGAGCGCGACATCGTTCCGTCAATAATTCGCAAATTACATTACACTGTCACTTGGTACGACGGACGCGGTATAAATATAAATACGAGGCGGTGTTCCTGAGTCGACTCATGTTTATGTTACATAAATAATGGTGATGGGTGTTGCAATTAATTGCGGTAATCGTAGTTAAATAATCATAATAACTATCAATAGCAAACAAAATTGTACAACGGGCTTCTGAAGCAGGTTTGGCCCTCTAATAATCATAGGGAACGGTTTTCTACCCGAAAACAAACACAATTCGCACCCAACTCTTTTAAAATTCAACGAAATGTCATGGAAATCGCCTTTATCGACGCAGGCGACTCGTGGCGCCATCTCTGGTCGAGCTACCTTGATTGACCACCAGATGGCGCTGTATCAGATCAAAAGTTCCCACTGACCAATGCTTCTTCTGCTCCAAATGTCCGGGTTCTTACTTAACTACTCCTAGCGACACCTAGGTACAATAACAAACAACAAAATGGCACTGAACGACACGAGAAGCATGCGTGAAGTGACTGCGAAAGGACCTACGTGCGACATGAAAGAATGGTAGCGTCGAGTACACCTCGGAAAGAAGCCCTTCGGCCTGCCCTCGCTCTGCGTATACAACAGTACTGTTACGCGCCTCATTCGGAACGAGTATCGCAATGGATCGGTGTGGCATGGTCGGCGACATAACCTAAAATGACTTCCCGCCAAATCATGTTCTAGCGAATCGTCGAATCGATCTCTAATCCTCTAAGCCCGATAAGTATTGTGCTGGTTTTCATCAAAGATAGAGATCGATTAGAAACAATCAATGGATAGTCATAATGAATGCCAAGCCAAAGATATGAGAAGCTGGGGTTACGGTTATCGCGAATTACTTACACGCGAGAGCGTTCAATCTAGATTTGCAGGCCATGGGTTTGCAGAGTCTACGATGCTGCCATCTAGGGTTTGAAAATGTTTTGCTGAATTTAGGGACGATTGCCTTGGACCCAAGATTGCTAGGGTTGACTACGTTTGACTCTAAACGTAAACTCGCCTGATCACTGTTTGTATCATTTGTATCTCTCTTTAACTGCGATTCATTATAAGGCTTCTAACCTAAAATGTTTGATCGCAATCTAAGCAACATTCATGAAACAGCAAAGATGAAAGTCTCCCATCATCTTTGCTCTCCATAGATGGCGCCACTGTGGACTTCTAGCAACATCCCATCCCAACCCCCACCCCTTCAAACTCCAACGCCACACCTCTCCATCATACCATTCCGGGCGTGCAGAACCAACGTACAACCAATGAAATGAAAGAAGACAACCATCCAATCCCGTGCGTACGCCGCGTATCAGATATAAGCAGTGGTGTAGATGGCGCGCGACGGCGCCGCCAGGAGTCTTGAGGTGAGGACCGGGCACGGGTCTGGCGTGGGTCCGCTGGTCACCGCGGCCACGTCCGGGATGTCTCCGATGACCTTATGCATCGTGACCTTGGGCTCCAGGGACTTCCTGGGTGGCTTCACCATTCTGGTCTTCCTCTCGTCAACCTGATCCTCCCGTTTTAGGTCCGGCTTCCGTACCTCCTCGGCGATATCTTCCTGGTCCTCGTCAGACTTGCCGAGACCCGTGACCTTGTAGGAGGGGGCGGTCGAGGTGGACATGACGGTACGCACGGGGGTGCTCGTCTGCACGGAAAGTGGCGCAAAGATTACGGGGTGCGTGGTGCTTAGGTTGGCGTCAACTACATCGCTTACGCACTTGTCGACCGCACGCTGGTGCTTCTCGACGGTGATCCGGGACGCCCGGGCCTCCTGGAGCTCGCGACGCAGCGCCAGGGTCTCCTCCTCGAAGGCCGCGATCTCGCGCAGGTTCAGCGTACTGATGAACATAGGCAGGTGCAGAGGCTGGGTATTAGTTCGGTGGACAGCGTGCCGGTGGTTACTTTTGCTAGATTGCCCGAGTTTCGCACTGGGGGAGGAGAGCGTGTCTTCTTTGGTTGAACGGTTGTAGAGGTCGGTGCGACAGAGATGGGAGAAATCACAGTGACGTGGTAGTGGTTGCAGTAGGGAAGTTAGAATGAGAGTTAGAGTGAAGACTGTTAGCCTGGTTGTATTAAAGGGGTTTTTGAGAAATCTAAGAGATTTTTTATCTTATCAGACTCAAGGGTAACTATTAAGAGTTCCTCCTCATAACTGATAACTTTTTACATTGGGTTGGTTTAAGATGTACAATTAGACTTGATCGTAACCTGTGCCTGCACAAGGAAACATCCCATGTGAGGTCACCTACACTAGGAAAAAAGTCTGATGAATGTAAAGTTAAATTATTAAATTACTTTATTTAGTAGCTCCAATTCTTTCTTTCTGCTTCACCATGCAATTTTCAGCAGTGATCTGCCACATTTGGTCACTTTCTGACCATTCGTGGTCTTTCTGTCACCTGTTAGTTACTTTAGCCAGAATTTTACGTTTACTTTTCTTCTTTACGCCCTAATCAAGGAAGATGCAAGCCGTTTCCAAGGAAGTGTCTGAAGATACAATACATGGAAACCCTAAAATTAAATCGAACTTATACGAAGAACCATTAAGTCTTCCTATCTTTCTCATTGAAACGTCTTACATCTACAACCTCAGTCAACACCTCTCACTCCACCCAGCTTTAACTTTAATGTTTCGCATAACATCTGCCCAGTTTACATACAATGTCTACTCCACGACTACAAAATCAATGTTTTTTTCTCCAGTAAAAAAGTTCACTTGTTTCGCTACCAATGCACTATCCTCACACAGTGCTAACTCGCAATCTTCATCTTCAACTGGAAACATCCAGCGATCTTCTCAGTTCGAATTCTCCCCAGATCTTCACACTTTGGGTACGACGTTCCTAAACATAGGTACCACCACATACCCCATGCAGCAACTACAGTTAAACCGCGCCGATCGTTACGCGCGTATCCTGTGTACCGGCCAAACACTAAAATAACCGTGCACTCAAATATTGAAACACACTGATACCTCGATTCCCTTGCGCTTCTCGCTCGTATTGATTTTCTGGTCCTCCTCGCTTGTCTACTTCAAATTAATTTCATAAAAATGTTTACACACGCCGCGAGGTCCGAACAAAAAACGTAATATTAAATCGGGTTCGAACAACGTCGCGGAGCCTTTTCTATCCTTTTTCCAACTTTTTCTTCCATTGACTCGTTCGCTCGCGGTAACACCGGGGCTCGGATTAACTCGGAATTAGTGTGATTTTGCGCGAAATGATGGTGAAGGAGAGGAGTAGAGGGACAGAGGAAGACCAAAGGGAGAGAGAACGACTCTCGCGTGCTTCACTCTCAACCTCTAGCAAAAGTACCATTGCGAGTCACAGTGAGGAGGCGCTGCAAACGCCGAACGTTCACGGCCAGGCGGACAACAGAAATTTGGAGAACCGCACGGGGTTTGCACTTACCTCGCGTTAAGCTTCAGGGCCGCCAACTCCTCCTCCAGATGGACCAGGCGTTTGTCGCTGTCAGTCTTGGTCTTTGACATGCTTTCGAGCTGGGTCTGCGTGGAACAAGAAATGGGGGAGACGGTTAGAGATGGGGATAGCTTGTTTTAGGTGTTATTGGTACACGTAGATGGTGTGGAAAGAAAATATACATTAGATCTATTATGTTATGTAATGCATCAGTCAAAGGCTGGAGCTATCTGTATCTTTCCCATATAGAAAGCTCCATCCTAGGACTGCCAAAAAACCTAATAATTGTCAACAATAATTGGTCGAAATTAGGGTAACTTCGAAGAACTTTTCCCAGATGATAGTAATTTTACTCTACGAAAATTTACTATGTAGGAACGTCGCCTTCGATATAACAATTCTGTCCAAATGAAAATTACTATGCGGTAATTGTGATGTATTTTTCATCCATTTCGTGAACCGTTCAATTACAGATTGCGCGAGTGACGTCACGGCCCCGGACGGCCATTGCTTCGGCTGATGAGGCTAATGGACGGCTGAAACCCGATCGGGCGAAGACAGCGCCGCGAGGGAGAGGCTGACAGGCACTAAGTGCCGTGGCCCTTCCTTCCGGCCGGCCCCCCTCGCTCGCGAGCCGTGAAACCTAATCACTTTTACGCGCCACGGCCGCCAGTGGGCGCTGCATCATCGCGCTCTCACGGCGCCCTAAGCCGCGGGAGTCAGATTGCACATGCACGGCCTCGTAATCGGCGACTTTTATTCCGCCCGATTATCGCTGCGCCCCTTTATCTCGTCCGGCAGACTTATATCTGCCGGGCAGTAAGTTGCGGCGGCGGAGCGGTTGCTTTGGGGTCCTGTATCTTGGTGGGAGCGACGGTGGGGAGCAGTTTAGCGGTATCGGGAGGCGTTTTAAAGATAGGGTGGTTCAACGCGGAGTTGTGGCAGATTAATGTAGAGTTTGTGGGAAATGGCGCACTGAGAAAACTAAGTGGTAAGAATCACCACTTAAGTGGCAAAAGTCACCATTTCGAGTGGTAAAGCTTTACTATTTGAAATGGTAACTTAAAATATATTTCATTTACAGTATTAATGAACAATTTGTATTAAAAAAATCTAG